>JANHZT010008063.1:135027-147621 GCA_032468215.1 Stegonotus admiraltiensis | reverse complement strand
ATATTCATCACCCAGTTCCCAAGCAACCCAAAGTGAAATACCCAGCCATGGATTGTGGGAGCGGTGCACTGGAAAAAATCTCTGTCGGTTCACTTCTCCCCAGAAACAAATCCTTCTAAATTAATTCTAAATTGAGACTATCTCTGAATTCTGCAGGAAAAGGAGGCAGGGAAGTAAGTACAGAAATGTAACATCACTCACAACTCTTTTGACATATTTACATCCAAGCACCAGTGCAAACTAGAAGATTGTATCATCTGACAAGCTTTTATACAATCAATCACTTGACAAGCTGTGTGAGTGCAATTCTGCTGAAAACCTTTCCATGTTTTATTGTCAATTTTAAAGATCAATATGTTACAAAGATATAATAACGTTGTTATCTAATGAGTAAGCATAGATTTTCCCATTAATTTATAAGGGTTAGAATTCTTGTCACTGAACTAGAAATAAAATATGACAATAGAATCTCTGGAGCATGTTAGGATGCTGAACAGAAATAATTGTAAGACTAATAAATAACAGAATTACAATTAATACTTTTATAAAACTGGAACTCTTCCCCCCAAATTGACCATAGTAGTATAAGTACACTTTCCCCTTATCTGGTGCCTTAGAGATAATTTGGACCAAATCCCATAATCTCTAACCACAATAAATACTTTTTATTATATGCTATTTGATGCTAATTCTTGCATGATCCTTGGTTTATAGAGGTCTGAGTGATACAGAGTTAGTATAAAGGCTATACAATGCCCAATGTGGGAAATCCAACACATCTTCAAAGCACTAGATTGGATACCTTTAGATGATTCTAAAGGGAATCTACATGCCTGTATATTCTTCTGAAATTCCTAATATTATAAATGTAATACACAGCATTCTGTCTTTATCTTAACAAGTAGGGGGGAAAAGGAAAAATATTTATCCCTTTCCTAATGATGCTTCATAGTATCCTAGAAATGAAGATAATACTGAATTAGGACAAATATTTAAAATGCCTTTTGCTTCAGTCATCCATTTAATACCATTTGTTTCCAATAAATTGTACAAGTAATTGCACCAATTTATCTTTTGTACTTTCTCAGTGTGAATATGTTTATTTTGGTTATTTCTGTGTTAATCTTAACACAGATGTAAACAGAGTATAAATCAGACCATAACTACAAAATCAATTCAGCAATCATATAAACATAGCAATACTTAGATTCAATGGGAAAGGAGGACAGGAACCAAAGTTACCTAAACAGTAGACTATAAGAACAGGATTCAAGTAGTAATTAGGTATTTTAATTCTGTATTTTGTGGTCATTGTGAATTTTATTGTTCTGAGCTGCCTTGAGTCCGTTGGGAGATAGGGCGGCATATAAGTTAAATAAAATAAATAAAATAAAATAAATGCATCAGTCTTTTGGTACTATCAATCAGATTAATTAGTGAATGTGTCCATCCATCATGGTTTATCAAGAGGTCAACTGTTAATAGTTCATAACCTCATAGTCAACAAACTATTCTTACAAAAATCACTGTTTTAGAGTTATGTGTAAATCCAATTGTTCTGTTAAATATGAATGTACAGAAACTTGACATGAACAAGACTTTGATTAAAATCAGCATCACTGCTCTGAGAATAAGTTAAAAATCTAATTTTCATTGAAAATAGTAGGCACAGAGAAAGAATTACAGCTGAAATCAAACCTTGGGAATGGGATATAAGATGAAGAGATTTATTATGGGATAAGAAACAACAATGAAACTTGGAATAATTGAAGCACTGTTCCCCCTGAAAAAGTTTGAAAAGAGAACACGGAATTTCTTGATAACCCTTAGGCTTATCTTTTAATAGGATAGCACAAAAAGTGTGGACAGCTCTGTAGATGTGAAAAGAGAATTCAATTTTTTAGTAAAAGCTGTTTATCTTCAAAAATCATGTTTACAACATTTTCATCCATGGTTAACTGGGGAACAAAGAGTTCTATGTAAATCTCTAACATGTGGAACTTCCTAAACAGAAGCATCCCTACAGAGAAAGACATCTGCGTGAAATCTGCTTAAGCAAAGTGCTATTTCAAAACCAGCTGAGCATCTTAAAGAGCTGTCAAGGGAGACATTTATACCAGGCCAGGCATAGTCACAGGACTACATGATGCAAGAGTAGCAGAGACAGTGAAATATTCTTCTGTACAATCAGTTGTCAATTGAAAGTTTTAGAATTTCAAATATTCCCATTCAGTACTTTCAAAATTAAGTACAAAAATCCTGACCGATAAATACTTTTGTCATTTCTGGTTTGGTTTGGTTCATTTTTCTACAGAAATATCACACAGGATGGCCATAGGCTTGATGTGATCCTCCGTTCACTCTTGTAGGCCTTCAGGTGTAATAGAGATATTTAAAATATTTACGTTAATGTCAGAAATGGCATAGAAAGAAAAAAAAAGAATTGAAAACATACTTTAAGTGTACAATAAATGAAAAACCTAGTCCCTATATGCATGGCAATGGGATAACGTCAAGCAACTGTGGTATATGCTGCAAATCTAGCAGAGAAAATTGTGGGCCTGCAAGGGATTTGCAGCTATTCTATCTTTTCATTCCTAAGAATGAAAAGAAAGCTTCACCAGTCCAGTCTAAAGTCCATCCTAAATAATTATAAGGGGAATGGAAGTAAAGAAAAAGTGCAGCTCCACAGCTAATAGTATACTAGAGATCCATCTTGTAAACTGCAGTATTCTATTTAATTAGCTTCCACTATATAGTTCAGAAACAAAAAATGCTGTTTAAATCTATTTTCATGTGGAATCTGGTAATCCCAGGTCATAAATGGATTAAAATGTGAGGCTGCAGGTTTACTAGAATTTAGTAAAATTCTGTGTCTACACAAAATATCTACAGTCCCCTCACATCCTGGACATAAATCATTTCAACTTCTACCCTCAAAACTACGCTATAGGGCACTGCACACTAGAACAACTAGATACGAGGACATTTTTTTCCCGAATGGCATCACTCTGCTAAACAACTAATTCCCACAACACTGTCTATTTATTATGATTGTATTACTATTATCCTTCTCCTCCTTCCTATTACCTATCTCCTCCCACTTATGACTACAACCTTGTTGCTTGTATCTCTATGATTTATATTGTTTTGTTTTCTAGTATGATTTGACTGCTTATTTAGTAACCCATGACTATCACCAAGTGTTGTATCTTATGATTCTTGATGAATGTATTTTTTTTCTTTTTATGTACACTGGGAGCATATGCATCAAAGACAAATTCCTTGTGTGTCTAATGACGCTTGGCCAATAAAGAATTCTATTCTATTCTATTCTTTCATGAGCTTGCATTTTCACCATTTACTTTTAGAATGGATAATCTTTAATTATCTGATACTTTTTTCAAACATTAAAATTCATTAATGGTATGTAAGACTGACCATGTGAGACAGAGGAAAGAGTTGCAGCGAGAAGAAAAGTGGACTAAGAGGAGGCTTAGCCTATAGAAGAAATGTGGGTGTGACAAAACGACTCAGAAGACAAAACGACAAAACGACTAGAGAAACTCTCTCTAGTTTCTTGGGCTGTAAAGGTGACAGGGAGGAAAGGGGGAATGTACTTTCAGACTTGTAAGATTCTCCTAATGTGACTTTACAATAAAGTGGAATTAGTTTTTCTGGGTGTGCTTCTTATCTGGACCTCACAAGGCTTACCAAAAAGTCATAAACCTTAGTAAGTAAATATTATGTAGGGAAATAATAATTCCTTCATCTATGAAAAAATATAAATCATATGCATTCTTATTGAAATCAAAATAAACTGGGTCACTATACTTTCAATTTTATTAATAATTTACCCTTCTGGAGGGTTTTGAAAAATAGTATTATAGCAATAAATTCAATAATGTTTTTCAAAAATAAAATACAATTTTAATATTTCGTATTTATTCTTAACAATATGTACAATCCATTAAAAGATACCATTTCAAATATCATGAATGTCAATGGGAAAAACTGGGAAGTGCTAAAATAGTATCTGAAATAAATGGACTTGAACTGCCCATTATTTATTCGATTATTTCACTTACAAAGAAATAATTAAACATGTAACCAACAATTACCTTACAATAATTATTACTTTTAGGACACAAATCTGACTATTTATCTACTAACAAATATAATTAAATTATGAATGTAATAATAAATTGAAAGAAATTCAATTGTACCATGCCTAAAGTATATCTAAATGGAAATGCAATAGATACTCTAATGGTAACTACTATACTGTCTTTTGTTAGCCCTGTTTAGTCTCAGAATTATGAAGCATGGAATGTTGTTTTATTTTTATTGGTTTTGCCTTATGTGTTTGAACTGAACCATAAATGGATTGATTTGAATTGGAATGTATGCAGTGTTCATTATCAGCTGATAGTTTAATCCAAGGACTGAGAGCAAGTCATAATTACCATATTAATGAACAATTTTGAAGCATATTATAAGCTATTCAGAGGCAAGTTGCAAAAGATAAACTTAACCTGGCTCTCTTCTGGTCTCTATACTGTAATGTCATCATATTAGTCAACTGAGAACCTCCCTCTGGTTCAGCCAGTAAGAATTGACTGGAAATACCTCCAGCTGCAAGCTAATATCTTTCTCTTGCTCTTTCTTTAAATATCCTGTACCAAGCTACGTATAAGGATTTAAAAGGAACACGAGGGTCCCATTAGTCACTATTTTAAGGGATAAAAAGTGTCCAGTTCTCCATAAAAGAAAGGAAAGGATAAAAGCAGAGTTAAACTCTCAGTTGGCTACTCATTAGTACACAATTGGAAAGCAATAATCCATTTAATAAAGTGAAACTCACAAACATACGTAGCTTCTTTTGTAAAGCTTTATTTTCTTTGATCCAATATTTTAAACTAGAAACTGGGAGAGGGAGGAAAACCCTAATAGCTTTTTTAAAATATTAGAATCCTAAACTGTTTAGGAGGTTAGAGGTTATCCTCCCCCCAAAAAACACATTAACACATGAAACTTTGTATTCTTCTAAGCATAGGCTATGTCAAATATAAACAAACTACATATCCTCAAATCAGGTTGATCCGTGATATTTCAGAACTCAAAAGACTGAAAGCAATATTATATGTCTTTAATTACATCTTTAACGCAAATAAAATTATTACAGTTTCTCTCAGGTCTCTGAAGTATGGTGTATTGGACACAAATATGTTTTATTGTTGATATGACTGGAATAAGTCTTCAGAACACAGGAGATTTCCATTTTTTAAAAAATATGGAATTGTTCCAGAGAATCTTTCTTTGGTTTTATTAGGCCGTCTTTATTCTCTGTTTTGTGTGTAATTTTATGTTTGGGTGAAGTTGTTTTACTAGTTTTATGGATGTTACTATGGATGTTTTATATAGTTTTATCATCTAGGTAATCCATTGGAAATTGCCTGGAATGCAGCAGGTAAAAAATGTGGAAATTGAATAAATGAACAAGAATGTAAGATTGGTGCACAATGCACTGAATCAACCATATCTCTTTTATGAGTATCCAACTGCTATGGAAACTCAGGGCGCCAAAATGGTGGAATCAGTTTTAGCACATACAAATTAAAACAAACAATAGTGAAAAGGAGATACACTATCACAGAACAAAAAGATTTATAAACTGAATCCCCAAATATTGTCCCTTCAGTTGAGGTGATAAGAAACTTGAAGAAACTGTGTTTTCAGTTATGAAAAGTCTCTACTGCAGAAAATAGTTCCTGAAAGAAAGGCAGAATGTAAATATATTAAACAAGCAAGCAAACAAACACATAGACTATAAACCAAAACGAAGAAATAATTTTAAAAAGTAATGTTTGTATACTTTTAGCAGATGTTTTTCCAAACACTTTTCCATCTACAGAAGATGCAAGAATAAATGACAGGTTGATGAGACAAACTCATGGGAAAAATTAAGACACACTTACACTGTTACTCTAATTACTCACAATATTCAAATAAACATAAGCATCCTCATACCAAAGGAATCTTATTAAAATGTTTAGTAATATATTAATTATCGTGCAGTTTTCATTTTTGCCTCTGCTGTATAAATTTGAAACTAATTAGGAGTGTTTATAAGAAAACAAAGCTCAGAAAATGAATTCAACCATCTACCTCCCTCTCTGCCTCCCTCTGCAATGCGATTTGCAAGTTACGGTGTCAGTGACCTCCATTCTGCTCAGAATGCCTCAGAGGGAAGGAAAGACAACACAGCCTGCATTCAAGCAACTGCACTGGCTTTCTGCCACAGCTACAGAACAATTGGGGGAGGGAGTTGCATAGCATTATGTAGCACAAGCTTTAGATGATGGACTGCACACTCTTCAGCAACTTTTTATTAGCAGGTCTTTGCATATTTATAGTACAGCAGCGCACATAGTAAAATAACCTTTTATTTATTTTATCAAGGAACTCGATGTCAGAAATTTGCTGAGACTGATTTAAAGACCTGGGAACTCTAGCCCATCAAGTATGTGATCAAAGTGTGTAGACTTGTAATCCTCTGCAAATGAAAAGGTGCTTGTTGTCTCCTCTTCCAAACTGTTATTTCAGAGCTGGGTTACTCAAATTCGTGACTAATGTATGAAACTGAATCTGAAGATCCTTGCATTTAACAGTATATAGTTCAATAGTAGATCACATGCTGAAAAGATGTAAAGTCTCCAACCCCCAATACTACCAGTATAAGCTGTGGCACAGGAGCAACCAAGACATTGAAATCAGTGGTGGGTTTCTACCGGTTTGCCCCAGTTCGGGAGAACCGGTAGTGGCAGCGGCAGGAGGCTCCACCCACCCGCCTGGATGTCATCATGGATGCTCTGTGCATACGCAGAAGGTTCTGTGCATGCCAAAGCCCCACGCACAAGCAAAGCAAGCACGTGTGCGCACACACACACAGTTATGAACCAGTAGCGAAGGTAAGTGTAGCCCACTACTAATTGAGATATGTTGTGTTGTGCTCTATTTATTATGTTGTTTCACATGAGATGTCATCTCAAAACTTAGAAAAATATCCTGTTTTTTCAGATTCATTTTATCTTCAGCTATTATCTCAAATTAATATGAGACTATCCTAGCTACCTACAATTTTGTTGTCTATAGTACCTAGACAAAAAAATAAAGTAGCTTTTAGGTATCATTTTTCCCAAAGAAGCTGATTATTTATTGTTAGATTTATTCTATTTTTAATTAGCCATATATAGACTTCAGAGTTCTGAATACTATTGTTCATTTCTACAATTTAATACTGGGAATTATATGTTTTAATTTTGAATTTATTTTTATGATTGTAATAAACTGAACCAAACTGAACCACCAAAATAAAGGCATTTGGCAGCTTACATTCTCTTCCCACTCTACAAATGTCAGGAAAAGTGAGCAAAATATAACTCAAGAGAGACCATATATAGAAATATGCTCCTGAACATAAACTTGTGAAATTGCCAAACCAGCCAGCATAGCTTTTGTCAACTGCCTATCGTTTCTATATTTTTTTCTTTCTACATATGTGGCTTCATATATTTTAAGACAAACTGGAACATTGTATTTCTAAATTGTATGCTGCTCTTGACAAGGAATGATTATTACTTGACTTTTAACATTTTCTTAGTAGGGTAGAGGTGTCTACACTTCCATTTCTAGGAAGATGCTAAGCATCCAGTGAGATATGAGACTTAAATCCTCTGGATTTATTTCCTGCTGCATTATCCCATTTAATGCATATTTCTGAACTTGTTATTGCTGTAATTCTCAGCACCTTTGGACAAAGGTTAACGGAACCAGAATGAATAGTTTCAATCATTTTCATAGTACACTTATGAAAAAAAAAAGGTTTTAAATCCGTCTTTGCCTAAAACCAACAAATATATCTAGAAGGAAACAACAGAATAAATGATGAACAATTCTGTCAGCATTCTCCTTTGAATTATTAATTAAAAATTGATTACATTTTTAAACTGTCAGGAATTATTTTGTTAATTCCTGGAAATTATACAACTCTTCCACAAGTTGGGCCAAGGTTGTATAATATATGTTTCTGTTTGTTAGTCTCTATATTTTTCACAAATTCTTCTATAAATAGTGCATTTTGCACAGAAGAAAATTAAGTTTTAGAATTTTAAAAAATAAACAGTCACTGAAACAAGAAGATAAATTCAAGCTACAAACATAGAAAGAACATAGGAGGGGGAACTACATTTTTGTTAGCCTGAGATAACCATACAACCCTCAGGATGTTTATCTGACATTTATTGCCAATAGACAGATCTAGAAATCACAAAAAGCAGGCTTCCTTATGAGGTTTGCAGAGCTTCCTGTTTCCAGAAAGGGAAACATTTCATGATGGAAATCATTTCTTGCTGCTTCTTTTTTTTTCAAAGAAAATCACTCTGGTATGAAAAATAAGCATCTAACACCACCCTTTAAGCCAAATATATAAGGGACAACTCCACCTAAAAATAAGTACAAAATTGATATGTTCTACTCTTGGGTAATTTAAGTGAGATTTTAACCCAGAGTAAAATAGGTTACTATTCACTGCCTTAATGTATCTAACTAGGGTCTCAGTATGTTTGAACATTATATTTATGCAAGTTAAATTTGTAGAATCTATATTTTATTAAACAAACTGGCAGGTTTCCATATAAATGAACACACACAGAGCATGCATTCATGAGACCTGCAAACTGAACTTTAGTTAACTGAAGAAAAGATGAAAGGAAGACACAGGCTGCGTATTCTTAGAATAAGCTATAGTAATGAAGCAACTTAACCTAAACTGTGAGTACCTAATAAAGTCCTCGACATTCCTAAAAATAACAAGCAGCAGCACCATCTACTTACCACTTACAGAAAAGCTTGGCTCTTTATTCCAAAAAATAGCAATTCTCTATGGCCAAATTGGATAAATGCCATAATATATTATTAGGGTATACATGATATCCAAGAGAGAAGATAGATATTTGGTATTAAAATTTCAATCTATTTGTCAACCGACTAACTATAGACACAAGGCTAGATACATACAAAAACACACAGAGACACACAAACACACACACACACACTCTCTATCTCTCCATATTCCCACAAAATTACATATGCAAACATATCTATTCTTGTGTGAATCTATAGATATATGTGTATGCCCATTTATGTGTGTAGAATATATATTATTCAATTTGGAGGTCCAGTTGGCAAAATAAAGCTCAGGGCCGTACTGTGGAAGAGGCTGATAGACAATGGCTAAAGTAATGATGATGACAGTATATCCCCACATGTATACCTAAACACAATTTATATAATTCCACTTAATATTTTATATTATAATACAGTAATAATACTTTTAGAAATGTGTCACAAAAGTGAGAAGTGTGAGAAGATCTAAAGCCTAATTATATGTGCAGAGAGGTTTAATTCCCATAAGAATTCACCAATATTATATTCCTCATGTATCCTTAGCACCCTTACTCAAAATTAGACTGTGATAAGAATCTGAATGCATGGAACCCAAGGCAGCAGAGGCAGAGAACTTCATCCCACTACTTTATCTGTTCAGCATACAAAAAAAATGCAGACGCTTGGAGGTATTGTGATCAAATGCTCTTGCTGGAACCTCTCTCACCCACACAAAAATAAGTCTTTTGTGCTTTCCTACATATTATATAAGAGTGGAGGAGGAATTCATTTGCTCTACATTTTTATATGAATTATGTGTAATAATTTCTCCTACGGAGGGAGGAAGGAAGCTGAGTACACAAAAATGTGAATATTATGGAAATGTGTCATAGTGTTTGAGATGTTCAGTCAATCTGGAATGTTCCAGGTTGGGTGAAGCTGATTCACTGTAATTTTAAGATATTGATTGAATAGAACCTTGAGGACTTTTGTTGAAAGACACGACTAAAAAAAGAACTAGACATACTTATGGTGTAATGTAGAAGCTGACAGAGTGGTCTATAAATCATTACCTCTCAGTTGGAATGTTGCCTCTGTTATCATCTTGATTAGGAGAACTTCAAAGTGATAGGGGAGGGGGTGGAGGCAGACAGATGGAAGCAAAAAACCCAGTCTCAAATTGTGCATCATATAAACCAGTGAATGTTGCCAATCAGTAAAAAAATGATTTCTAACATTCAAAGCCTTTGTTATCTATGCACTAATACTCAACTTATGAAAAACAAAAATGAGCCTGAGGTCTTAGTTCAGAAATGCATACATAATTTTCTAGATGTAACAGATTCATGAAATGATTACTTCTTCGAGCAGAAAATAGCATTTAAAATATATAAGTCATTCAAAAGAAACAGAAGCCACAGAAAACAAGATGTTATATGCTATGTTAAATATTCACTCCTACCTAGTAAACAAATGAATGAACTTGGCAATATGATAGAAAGCATGTTGGCAAAAATAATATCTCTTATCACCCAACCAATTCAGGATATGTGATTGAATTGTAGATCTTTCTGAGGGAGACAACATAATAAGAGCTTAATTACTCCCAACATTCACTGGAAAATAAACAGAAATTCTCAATGCATTTTGCTGCCAACTCCTTCAAGAGAGAAGAAAGCACAAGCAGGTTAGATATCTTTTGATTTGATACCAATCCTTTGCAGAAACATTGGGAGGGATGGTGGTGGCGATGTGAGACTGATTGGAATCCTGTTTTTAAAGGGAAAAAGTAGGCATAATCTAACATGTATTCTGGACTCCAAAAAAGCAGATTGTACTGATTTCATACCCGTGATACATAGAATCCCACTGCAGGAGAAGCTAGTGGAAAAAGTGAAGTAGGTATGGTTTGCAATTCCTAGTGAAGGAGATGCTCAAAACAGAATTCCAAAATATTTTAGTAAAGAAAACAATATAGAACAGGAAAGAAAGCCTTGTAAGTACATAAAAAGCTTAATGGAGATCTGAAAATTAAATGTGACATATTTAGTAAATGGAAACAGAAAAAATAAGAAGTCCGGAAATGTAGAATTGGCAAACCTAAGAATCAGCTAAGGTTAGCAAAAGATGTTGGAACTAACAAAAAAGTGTTTTAGTTACATTTAAAATGAACATAGGTAAAGGTAAAAGTTCCCCTTGCACATATGTGCTAGTCGTTCCCGACTCTAGGGGGTGGTGCTCATCACCATATCAAAGCCGAAGAGCCAATGCTGTCCGAAGACATCTGCATGGTCATGTGGCTGGCATGACTAAATGCCAAAGGCACACGAAACGCTGTTACCTTCCCACCAAAGGTGGTCCCTATTTTTCTACTTGCATTTTATATGTGCTTTCAAACTGCTAGATTGGCAGAAGCTGGGACAAGTAACGGGAGCTTATCCCATTACGCAGCACTAGGGATTTGAACCGCTGAACTGCCGACCTTCTGATCGGCAAGCTCAGAGTCTTAGCTACTGAGCCACTGTGTCCCTCAAAATGAAAATAAAATAACAATTTATTAGCTACTCAATGAAAACTAAAAAAATAAACTCATACTTTGGTTCAGTCTTCTCAAACAAACAAAATCAACTATACTCCACAGGAACAGGAAAAAAGAGGCAAGATTAAAGCTTAAAACTGTAGAAATGTGGTTGTGGGATATCTCTGTATTTTGAACCCTTTAAACAGACTGAACAAGTAGACAAATTGCATCTTAGGATTCTGAAGAAGCTAGCTGATGATGTGGCCTTACATATTATCTGAGAAATTCTGGAATGTTTGTGATATGCCAGACCACTGAAGGAAAACAAACACTATCACTGTCTTCAAGAAGGGAGGGAGGAAGGTCCAGCAACTACAGATTTGTCTGACATTGACACCTGAAAAAACACTACAGCAGATTATAAAGAGATTGTCTGTAAAAAAAAAAACTTGAAAACAATACCTTTTTATTGGACATTTGGATAAGAAGGTGGAGGGAATGCTTTATTAGATTTACAGAGGACACAAAATTATACCCTAGACGAGAGAAATAAAATTGCAAATTATCTTTATAAATATGCAAAGTGCTTTTTTTAAAGTAAAATGGGCATGTATAGGATATTTAGGTTGTTAGTAATAGTATTGCAATATGTTATTAGAGTAGTAGTTGATTATAAATGGAATATAATACATCTGCATAAAGTCAAATGCAACTTTATTTCATCAAAAGAAGATACCTCAATAATTACTAATTTATTTTATTCTGGTTTGATTAGACTCTAATTTGAGTGCTGTGTCCAATTCTGGAACTGTGTTTTAAGAAAAATTCAAAGATATAGATAGATACAGGTTTTACAAAGGTAATAAAAATGATCAGGGAAGCAGAACCTAAACACCATGAAGGGTGACTGAAGGAACAAGGTATGTTTAGCTCTGATAAAAGAGAACACTATACTTTTGAAAGGATGTCACATAAAAGATCAAGACAGGTTCTGTCATTTTCCAAAATATAAGACACAAATCAGAGGATTTGAGTTCCACAAAGGAAGGAAGGAAGGTAGGTAGGTAGGTAGGTAGGTAGGTAGGTAGGTAGGTAGATAGATAGATAGATAGATAGATAGATAGATA
>JANHZT010008063.1:82151-101175 GCA_032468215.1 Stegonotus admiraltiensis | reverse complement strand
GCCATCTCTGCTAAATTCATTACTTTTAATGTCCATTCTTCAATCGTAGGCAAATCTTCCTTCTTCCAGTACTGCGCCACCAAAAGTCTTGCTGCTGTTATTAAATTTAAAATCAACTTAGACTCTATAATCGTACAGTCTTTGATTATACCCAACAAAAACAACTGTGGTGTAAATTTTATCTTCTTCTTAAAAATGTTTTGCATAATCCACCATATTTTTATCCAAAATGCTTTAATCTTTTTACATGTCCACCATATATGGTCAGATCTAATTTATTATTATAGCAGAATGGGACAAATTACTAGAATTCAGAGACGGTAACAGTGAAAGCAATGTATAGGGGTCTCTTTTTGTTTTCCTACATCTGCAAGAAGATGGACGATCATTAACCTGAATTACAAATATTCCCTACTGGAATTTTCCTTAGAGGGATTTTTGTTTTTAAGGGAATAATATCAAAAGAATCATTGCAGTATACTTTTATTGACCATTCCGGGATTCTGTATTAATTTTTTCTGCATACTCCAAAATATTGGCAAAGTGTTTTTTAATTAGATACATGGTTGAAATTAAGATTAAAATTCCTTAAAGAAGCATTTGACAGTATGATTTCTGAGCACTTTGGATGCCTGCCCAAATAAGTATGTTTTGCCTATGTGGCCCAGTAGATTTGACAAAAGTTATGAAACTGTTCTAAATACTTTTCATACTTGAAAGCCTCCAATAGCTAAAACTGGCCAAATTCTCTTTTTCTACAGCATTCAAAAACTTTAAGCAGCATGCTTCCAAAGATGGTTTGGACTAATAATTGAAATAATACTGCAATGCTGTAAAGATTTATATAAATTCAATACATTTTTGAAAATGGCAAACATGCCAGTCACAGCCACAAGATCATTGCTATGGAAGCAATAAGGAAAAATAATGTTCTTGATGTGTATATTTGTGTGTGTTTTAATACATATGAATTTAATTCCCCATTTGCTGTGAAGAAAAGTTGCTTAAGTTTTGATAACATTTGAACAAGCAAAATGTTGAGAATTTTTTTTAGTTTATACATAGATCTGTAGAAACCCAGAGTTTTAGAAAAATTGGTTGGGTTTCGAAAAACCGATTTTTTTTAATCACTTAAACACAGCTAGTTTTCTATCAGCAAAGCTTGGTCTCTTGATCAGCTTTGCCTCTTCATTGGTTTTGGCATTTAAAGATTAATGATTTACATGGCTTCCAAAGTTTGAAAATCTTGCTCTAGATTCCTTCCTTCCTTCCTTCCTTCCTTCCTTCCTTCCTTCCTTCCTTCCTTCCTTCCTTCCCTTTGTGGGAAGGCAATGTATTTTATTCATTAAATGGATATTACTTCAAGGTAAGTGCGAAAGATATATCAACCTTAATGAGTAAATTGTAAAACAAGAATTGTTCTACAATTCTAACAAGAAGTAGCTGGATCAAATCTCAGCCTTCAAATGTACATTTATTTGTGTCCCATTCTATTAGGCAAACACAGTGTTCTTATTCATGTTTTATTTACAATTTTAAACAATAAGAATTTGTGATTTAGAACCTAGGTTTGAGACCAATGCTTAAAACTGGAAATCTATTTAGAAAGTCTAGCAAGCTATTGTTTTAATAATTTTGTAGAATAAACATCCTGAATATATCTCTCTTGAAACATTTTAACATTTTAAAACATTAATATTTTATTAACATTTTAAAAATTCATTTTCCTCTCAAATCTGAGCTTGTAGGTGTTACTTTTCCCATGATGTTGTATTGCGAAGGCATATCTATTGTTATACTAAAAGCTGATACTATTTATAGCTGAATTATTCTGTGCTCTTAGCTGCATTCAAATGCTTCCATCAAGCGTTCATCTTTAATTCAGTATCAAACTTGTACCACAATTCCTATGCAAAACAGGTGTTCTGAGGAGTTCCTCTTTAGATGAATTTCCAAATGGAATTGGTTTGAAGTACAAGGCATATCCAGATACTTGTACAGCAACCAAGAATAGGCAACTTCAATTAATTATCCATCAAGAAAAGCAATCAGAGGTTTAGCAGGAAGGACTATATTTGTTCCTTTTCCTTCTCTTTTCAAATAAGCTAATTATTTTATTTCTATACTATTTCCCATTAGAGTTTACAATTGGAAAAATCAGTGGGGAAAAAAATCAAATGTATCATCAGTTTTACCAGTAGTTATTATGTACTACAATTCCTTATTTAAGCTTAGAGCAAATGTATAGGTTCTTTAAGTTGAACTGATAGATACCTAGGTTATTCATGCTAAAAATCTTTTGCCTTAAGCAAGAGAAGGGAGAGTGAAACAGTACAGTGGGTGGTATCGTTTACCTGGAATTAGGGCAAGAATTTTGAACAATGTAAGCTGCCCAGAGTCACCTTATATAAGAGATGGGTGGCATAAGAATTCAATGATGTTTTTGTTACTTAATTCTATACTAAATCTTACTGCATTACTATTTCTTTCAAAGATGTTATATCACCAATTTCCAACAAACATTATAGGGAACTCTAGGGGATCATATAAGAGAGAGGTTAGAGGTTGCACACCTGGAAGCACAGGTAACCCATTTTATTGTTGCCCATTAGAGACAGAAAACTCAAAAAACTTACCTGGTATGGTCATATCTTATTCATTTTAAGACTGTCCTCGCATGCTTTAATAAGCAACTAATGTCTTGCCCCATATCCATGCTAAAATTCTTAATATCGTATTAACCTTAATGTTAAAAAGTATTCCATTTGAAGTTCATTTTTTCTGCACTTAATTTTAAATAAGAATGCTTTTCACTCCGATTTCAACACAATCTTAGTGTTGGCAGACATGAGATCTGTAATTTAATTCATGAAGCTACAAGGATAGTAACATTTCCATTTTCCCATCATTCCATGCTCAGTCATCATTGTACATTTCTTTTTCATAGAAACTGTAAAACTTCAACGATTTGCACTCTCCTTCTTTAAATCAGGTATTTTCCATTAGTGTTCATGCTTCAGAAATGTTCCATATTTCCATCAGCTATTTCTTTAAAGATAATGTGTTCCAGGCCATTTTCTTTGCAGATGTAATTTCTTAACTCCTTCCATGCTAGTTCACTATTGTTTTGGGAAAGAGGACCAGTCACATAAACTAACAAATGATAAAAACCTGTGCAGTGGGCAGAGGAAGCGAAAACTCTGGATATGACATGTATGTTCTCTCTCTCTCCTCTCCTCCCTCCCTCCCTCTCTCTTTCTCACTCTCCTTATTGCCATTATTGTGGTCAAATCACTTAGTTTGGTGTTTATATAGATTAACTGTCCTTTATGGAGCATCTCAGGAAGAAGTACAGAAATACTAAAGATCTTATTAAGGTTCCTGAAATGGCTCCTGAAAGCTGTGTGATACCTTCAGCACATTCAGTAAACATTCAGTTTTTGGAAAAATGCTTTCTATGAGTAGCAAGAAATCTGAATTATTCTTTTTAGCTCTATATGTATCAATGACTGTCAACTACAAGATACAGAAAACTTGTTCTTTGCTGTCCCAAACATTTAATGAAAATTCCTAATGATAAAAGCTGTTTGACACTAGAACAGACTGTCTTGTATTTAAGCAGAAACTGGAGATCCTTCTGTCAGAGAAGCTGGAATTCCATTTTTCCTTGAATAGAGAAATTATATTACTATAAAGTATTTTCTATTTTTGTCTTTTGAATGTCCTTAATTAAATGAATAGCTTTCATGTGCAATCAGATTTAATTCAATACTAGACACCCAGCGGCCTGTTGGGTTATTATTTTAGAGATATTTTCTTTCCTAAATATGGAAACAAAATAATCATGGGTAGGCAAAGAAGTAGTGGGAGCAAATTTCCAATTGAGTTGGGGGAAGTTGGCAAGGAGCATCAGAAATATTTCTTCCATCCTTCTTTCACCCCTGTTCCAGAATACAAAATAAGAGTTGGAAAAGAATTTGGAGGTCTTCTAATCTAACCCCTCGCTCAAGCACGAGGCCCTATACCATTCTGGACAAATGACTGTCCAATCTCTTCTTAAATCCCCCAGCGATGGCTTACCCACAACTTCTGGACGCAAACCATTCAACTGCTTAATTGTTCTTACTGTCAAGAAATGTGTCCTTAGTTCTAGGTTTATTATTTTTATTTATTTATTTGTCAAGCATATACAAGGTAACAGGTAAAAGTATAAACGTAATTTGAATATATGAAAAGAGTAAGAGTAAAAAATAATATTAGGACAGGGACGGTAGGCATGCTGGTGCACTTACGCATGCCCCTTACAGACCTCTTAGGAATGGGGTGAAGTCAACAGTAAACAGTTTAAGGTTAAAGTTTTGGGGGTTTGGGGAAGAAACCACAGAGTCAGGTAGTGCATTCCAGGCATTGACCACTCTGTTGCTGAAGTTGTGTTTTCTGTAATCAAGTTTGGAGCAGTTTACCTTGAGTTTGTATCTATTATTTGCTCGTGTATTGTTGTGGTTGAAGCTGAAGTAGTCACTGACAGGTAGGACATTGTGGCAGATAATTTTATGTACTACACTTAGGTCAGACCAAAGTCGGCGTAGTTCTAAGTTGTCTAAGCCCAAAATTTGAAGTCTGGTGGCATAAGGTATTTTATTACGGGTAGAGGAATGGAGGACTCCTCATAAAATATCTCTGGACTTTCTCAATTGTATTTATGTCCAATATGCAGTGCGGGTTCCAGACAGATGAGCTGTATTCGAGAATTGGTCTAACAAATGTTTTGTATACTCTAGTTAGTAGTACAATGTTACCAGAGAAGAAGCTATGCAAGAGTAGGTTAACAACTCTTAATGCCTTTTTGGCAATGTTGTTACAGTGGGCTTTGGCACTAAGATCTTTAGAAATGAGTACTCCAAGGTCCTTGACAGAGTGAGGGTCATCTACAAGGTCATGTCCATCTAATTTGTATTTTATGTTTTGATTTTTTTTCCAAATGTGCAAGACAGAGCATTTGTTGGTTGAGATTTGAAGTTGCCACTTGTTAAACCAATCTGACACAGTCAAGGTCTTTTTGAAGGGTAGTTGCATTGTCGGTGGTATTGAATAGTTTAACATTATCAGCGGAGAACACAGTTGCTTTTAATATGATCGCTAAGGTAATTTATGTAAAGTATGAAGAGTGTTGGACCTAAAACACTGCCTTGGGAAACACAACCGGTACAGGATTTGATAGAGTGCTTCCTATTTTGACCACTTGTTGTCTGTTTGACAGGAAGACAGCTATCCATTCATGTAGGAGTCCAAAAATGCCATAGGATTTTAGTTTTAGAAGTAATTTGTCGTGTACCGCTTTACAGAAATCTATGTAAATTGCATCTATTGCTTTGTCCTGATCAAGATGTGTAGTCCATATGTTTTTGCAATGTAGTAGTTGTAGATTACAGGATAATTTTTTTCTGAAAGCAAATTATATGTTGGAGAGTAGGTTGTTTGTATCTAGGTGGAAGGTAATAGATTGGTTAATGATTGATTCCATGACTTTGCAGGTGACGCAACATAAAGACATTGGTCTGTAATTTTCAACTAGGCTAGGGTTTCCTTTTCAAAATAGGGATGACCGTGGCTTCTGACCATTGGTAGGGCAAGGTTGAATCTATCTGTCCTTGATTAAGTTTCCATCTGTACTTCTTGTCCTGCTCTTAGGTGCTTTACTCCCTTCTTTCTTCTTTCCTTCTCTCCCCAGTAGACAGATAAGTAACTGCTGCTGGGTAGGGAAGGGAGCAAGAGATTGCAAGACTGGCTGGGAAACTGTCACAGAATGTCAAAAATGAAGTTCATGTGACCTCATCAGCTGCCTAGCAGCACAGCAACCACAATGTTTTCAAATTTCATTCCCTCAGGATCATGGGGTCTGTATTTTGAATTTTATAAGTTAGCAGTTCTAAAAATTAGTTGAGGTTCCTACATTCAAAAATTATTGCCCTATGATGCACCATTTTGCCAACTTAAAAAGTCATGACAATAAGAATTTTGTAGTAAGTTTGTGTGTGTCTGTGTGTGTGTCTGTGTCTGTGTGTATACACAAACACACATACACTACTTGAAATATGTAAAATAAGTGGATTGAAAGGGTTCTTATCTTCCACCATTCAATGTTAGGCTGACATAAGCTAGTTATTTTCTGGTTTACAAGTTTCAAACCAAGGCATCAATACTATCAATCTTGTCAAATTGAAGTGATTATGCAATTTATCCTGTCAAAGAATTTTGCATGATTTTATATATTTCACAATATATGTACGTGTATGTGTGTGTGTGTGTGTATACACATACACACACACATATACACACAAACACATTTTCAGGATGAGTGATATGTAAATAATTGAATGTACTAGTTATAAAAAAATTAAATCATTAAATGAAGCCTACCCCAAGCCAAAGAAAATATTCTGTACCCCTTTTCCCCACTTCTTAAGGTCCTTTATCTTTCTCTAATTGCACTATTTAACACTTTTTTATACTTTCTCTATTAGTGTAAGCTGATTAAATTCTTATGATTTCTAACTGTAATGTTGTGTTTCTATCCTTTGCTTGGCTATTGTCTGACCACTTATGTATTTAATATAGAATTTCAAATTTTGTGATGCCTTAAAAATAGCATAAAAATAAAATGCCCTTTTTGCCAAGGATCTATTTCTAAGGGTTTCTGATGTATTAATTTATATAAAAACAAATCCTAACCATAGGAAAGTCTTTCGGTATTTTATAAAATGAACTGGAAGTTGATATAACAATATCTAATGCAGTTTTACTGTAGAAGTTAACAGTCTTGATTTTGTAAACTGTCTGCACAGCAGAATATTTGGGGCCCACTCCAAACTTATCAAAACCTCTTGAGGGTATATATAAATATATCATTTTTTTAAAAAAAAATCACCCTCCTTTTAAGTCAGGATTAAGCAAAAGGTAGATCAGTATCTTCTCTACATTCATCTATACATACTTTGCAGATAGCTACAATCTAAAAACTTTTCACCTACCCATGTACACATTTTCTAATTTAGAATACTAGATTAACAGATGCACAGTAGATTGATAGTGATCCATAAAGTGGCCAAGGCATATTTTGACTACATATTATGGTCACTCCAATCTAGTATTTGTGAAGTGGTCAAGATAATTGACTTACTCTGAGCTATTAATCTTCAAATAGGTGCCTCATTGTTACCAGTAGTAAGTATTGGATTGGTTACTTAGTAAAACTATAAACTAACTAATTCTAGAAATTCCATGAGCCTAACATTTGTGTAGGTCTATTGTAGGATTTAGGATTTTAGCTTCAATACAACATTCTATGGCAGTTTGAGACATTAGAATATGTGATATAATTAAAATTTAAGCATATCCAAAATCAGAATTCATAATAATTTTTGCCATATTTTGGGGGGGTTTTCACCATATAACCGTAAATTCAGTAAAAATATGACAAAATGTCAGGTAATCATAGAGTGTAAGTTTAAATTCACTCTCAAAATACATTAAGAATTTTGTGCAATCTTCCTTCACCTGACGTTGTATAGAGCAAACATTCCCCAAATTAGAAGCTGGTATGGTTAGGTGTCGCCATATATCATTATCCTTGGAAGAAATCAAACTGAGAGAGATTGTTGGAGATACCATACATGGAGAGGAACGAGTCAACCGAGTTAATCTTGTGCACTCGGAAATCATAAAGTCTTGCCTTCAAGTGGATTTCATTGGCTATTTCGTTGGTTGAAATGACCTGGATTATTTATTCTGGATAAAGAACAAGCAATAACGAAGATGGCAACAATTGCACTATAGGTAGCCTTTGACTCACAACTACAATTGAGCCTAAATTTCTGTTGCTAATTGAGACAATTGCTAAGTGAATTTTGCCCCATTTTATGAACTTTCTTGCCACAAGGGTTAAGTGAATCACTGCAGTTGTTAAGTTAGTAACATGGTTGTTAAGTGAATCTGGCTTCCCCACAGACTTTGCTTGTCAGAAGGTCGCAAAAGATGATCATATGACCCCAGGATACTGCAACTGTCCTAAATATGAGTCAGGTACCAAGAGTCTGGATTTTGATCATGTGACCAGGGGAGCATTGTGATCGTCATGTGAAAAATGATCACTTTTATCAGTATCATTGAACTTCAAATGGTCACTATATGGACTGCTGTAAATCAAGGGCTACCTATATAAAAGTATTTTTTGGTACAAAGATACTTTACTCTACTTTGTGGATAGAGGAGGAGCGTATAGTATATTTACCAGGTAAGTACATAAATCCAAGTATGTGGGAGGGCCATCAATTTAGTTCATCTACAAACCTGAGCCTTCACTGTTTTCTTAACTAAATCTCCTAAATCTTTTAATGGTGCATTAGTCTCTTCCCCTGCTGAGTGTCCTCATTTCCAATTTCCTCTCAACTGACTTAGTATAATTAGCAACTGTTTGATCATATTTTATACCAGTCAGTTTAAGTAATATTTTAAATTAGTCATCTCTAAATTAAAATGGTTCTTCTTCAACTTCAAGAAACGCAATCTGTATCTCTGTCAAAAAGTTTTATTCTATTTTGGTCTGTCATCGGAAGAATACCAAGAGAAAGACAATAGGACTTATTTTGTTAAAGCTCACATTAAAAATAAAAACTTGAGCAGAAAAGTGCTTCCTTTCATCATCAAGAAAAGTGCAAGCATTAAACATTTGTACTAATGGGAATAATTTATTTTTCATGATGAAAGAAGAGATGGGCTGATAACTCCAGACAGCCCTGGATTACCTTTGACTTGAACACAACTCATATTGTATTTACAAACGGACTGCTTTTTACTAAAAATGGTGGACACAGTTCTCTTTCCTCTTGCCAATGAACAGCTGAAGCTGCTCAATGTTTTCATGAGTGTTAGTGCTAACCTTTAATAATAGTCCTTTTTTCTAAGTGTTTGTTTTTGAAGGCGTTTGTTAAGTGTTTAAATATGCATAGTCAAGTAAAATAAATACTATATACCCATGATGGTGAATCTATGATGCCCGAAGTGGCACGCAAAGCCATGTCGCCTGCCACACGCGGAGTTGCCCATTCCTCTTCTGGGTTTTTGGCACGTATGTGCACGACAATCAGCTGGCCTCCGTGCGTGCGGCAGTGCTGGAAACTGGAAGAACTGGTCTTCCGTTTTCCTGCACGAGCATTTGTGCCAGTCAGCTGATTGTCACGCATGCATGCACGCCAAAACCCAGAAGACTAGCTGGCCGGCTCGCATGTGCGCACTGGAAACCAGAAGTTCATTTTTGGGCATACACATGCACCCTGGGCACTTCCTCTTCTGGGTTGTGGCCCAGACGAGCACGCGCACACTCCCCTTTCGGTACTCAGTGCCAAAAAGGTTCAACATCACTGCTATATACCAAGAAAAGCATTTGGCTAAATTGATGCTAAATAATATGTTCTGATTAAATACAAATTCAACTTAAGGAATTTAGACTTTCTAGACTCAGGAATGGATCTCATTCTTGATCTGGGACTGCCTATTTCAAAAGCCAAGCCATTAGTCCAGCTATGCAGTTCATAAAAGCAAACAAGAGATATGAGCCTTGCTATTAAAGCAGAGGTCAGCAAATACCAAATGCAAGATACCATCACATACCCTAGATAACTCCGCCCCCCCCCATAAAAAAATAATTTGAAATCCCACATAACAATTACAGTACATCTTGGAAGGTCCTTTGATTTCATGTTCAATATTTCGTGCATGCTTACCTAAGATACCACATTTTTCTGATGAACAGTCCCTCTGATCTGAATAAAGAACACATGCTGAGAGTTCTCACTTAGCAGGACATATGACAAGAGTGAGCCCAAAAGCAGATGTTCCCAACAGAGGTCTCCCTCCTCTGGAATAGCTTATAACCTAAGGCAGTGATGGCTAACCTTTTTGCCATCGCGTGCCAAAAGCGGGGGGGGAGCAGGGGGGACATACACGTGTGCCCACATCCATAATTCTATGCGCCCCGCCCCCATGTTCCTCTTGCTTTTGGCACGTGATGGCACGGTGGGCCCAGTAAGCCCATTTTTTGCTCTCCCCAGGGCTCCAGAGCTTTTCTAGGAGCCCGGGGAGGGCAAAAACAGCCTTCCCCACCCTTCCTAGAGGCCCTCTAGAGTCTGGAAACAGCGTGTTTCCTGACTTCTGGTGGGCCCAGAAGGCCCGAAAATCAACTGGCCGGCGCACACATGCTTGCCGCAGCCGAGTTCGCGTGCCCACCGATATGGCTCCATGTGCCACCTATGGCACCCGTGCCATAGGTTCACCATCACGGATCTAAGGCAAGGATGCACCACACACGCAGACATACCCCTTACAATTTGCAGAAGCCCCTTGAGATTGATTGTGGAGCTAGTGATATAAAAGCTGTAACTTCCTACATTAATATAGTTATCCATTATTATATGTATTATTATATAACTATTATTATATACTAAAGAATCTAGAGTTTAGGTTTTGCTTTATTTTGTTTTTGTACCTTGTTTCCCTGAAAATAAGACCCTGTCTTATATTTTTTGAACCCTGAAATAAGCACTTGGCCTTATTTTCGGGGAGGCCTTATTATTTTGGGGCACGTGGAGCAAGACGGGGCTCCTCTTGCCATCTTACCTGATTTCCAGCTCTGCGTTTAAATATTTTTGAGGAGGGCTTATTTTCAGGGGGGAGGCTTATTTTAGCTCATGCGCTCAAAAGCCCAATTGGGCTTATTATCAGGGGATGTCTTATCTTCGGAGAAACAGGGTATTTATTAATTTTTTGTTTGTGAGCAACGAGGACACAATTTATTGATGGATTGAAACACTTTGACAGAATTGAACTTGGCTGTTCAGTTTCATAGCATTTTGGGAAGTTTTGGGAAGATACAAATGGCCAAAGTTCTGTCTGCCTGTTCTGGCTATGGTAACTGAACTTCTTGTGTTCACAAATGCTATGTTTCCCAGCTAATATATGGTTGGAAATTATTTTAAATTATTTCCATGTGACTTTTCCAGTGATCAATACTGTATCGATTTCTTGGACTAGTGATAACATCTGTGTGTAGTGGTTATTCTGCATTCTAGACTACTTAACAAATACCCAACATGGAATCTTTTGTGCCTGTTGACAGTTGTCATAATAACTGCAATAAAGTTGAAGACAAGAAAACCATTAAGGGCATGCCCATCAATATGCATTCTTGTCTGTCTGAAGTCCATAGTCATAAATGAAGAAAATAATCTGTTTGAAGAGAGCATGATTTCCCTTTCGCTTATATGAAACTCTCATTTGCAATGAAACCACATCTACAACCATTTCTGCCGCATGTAGCTTATACTAAATTATAGGTCCTATGGAAAAATGTTAGCATCTAATTATTAACAAATTACAGTAACAAATTATTAACAAATAATGAGTAACAATGCAATTTCTCTGAAGGCTTCAGAATTTAATTTGGTTTAATCATTTGATATTAAACATAAATCATATGTTTGCACATTTAAAACACTATTCAGTGTCTCACACTAATTTCTCAGTTATGCCAATACCACTGAAATTGCACAGTCTTTTCTGTTGAATAAATAAAAACTATTTTTTTGTGGAAATAAATTGAAGATTGAAGCACTTGCTTTATATAAACACATATATAATTTTATCTACTTTTTTCTAGTCAAAATGAATGCAGAGTACATTCAAGAATGCATGACATCTTCATCAAACCTTTTTAAGATCAGCTCAACACAGGATTACTGAGGACACTCAGGATATGTTTAGAATATTTTATTTATCTTTCAGGGGAAAAATATGGGAGTACACTCCCAATGTTGATATTACTTTGTCAGATCTATGCTTGTCATGTGACTAATTACTTTGTTATCCTCAATAAGCTAAACAAACAATACTTTAAGTATATTTATCTTCTGGCACATGAAGTTTGAAATTCTAAAACAAAATGTCTTTACCCCAACTCAGAAAATGTTTTAATAATACAAAAGAGCATCTTTCTAATGTAGCACAGATGTATTTTTCTCATTAAATATGAACAAGTATAATGACATCTCGTTTGCTTATGTGGATACTTTATGGTTTTAAGACTTGTGTAGAAAAAAGATCATATTTTAGGTTTTATTTATTTATTTAGCTATTTATTTAATGTAGCGCTCATCTCACTGTCATGCAACTCTGGGAGGCTTACAATATAAAAACACAATATAAAAATGGTGATATTAAAACATTAAAAACCTTCTGCATTAAGAATTAAAAGGTTAAAATTAACCAAGACTAGATAAAAAGGATTAATACAAAAACGGGATGGAGGTGGGATCATCTCCTAATCTCCTAAACCAGGGTTGGGCAATGGTGGCTCTTTTACAACCTGAGCTGAGCTGAGCTGTCTCAGGAATTCTGGGAGTTGAAGTCCAGAGGTTGTAAAAGAGCCACCATTGCCCACCCCTGTCCTAAACTAATCTGAAGTGGGAGAATCCCAACAGATCCCCAAGCCAATATTTATGCAGAAATATTGAACATTCAAAAAGGTTTACAAACTTTTAAGCACCACTATAAATTGATGACATTCAGCCAAACAGTGCCATTCTCATGCCACGGAAATCTTGGGGTGGTGCCAGGAGGCAGTCTGGCTATAGGAAGGGCAAAATAAACTCAACCTGTAATTCTCCACAAATGAGTAAATATTCAGGAAGGTTAATCCCAGTAATTGTTCCTGTAGTTCCCACTGAATTACTTGATGCATGATTTGGTGGTTCTTCTGTATTTATATCTGGCTGCTTTTTAAAAGCAGATGGAGGCCATAGCTGGGAGGATTTATTTATTATCAACTTCTATATTGCCCATGTTGCCGTGGCGACTCTAGGTGGCTTAAAACTATATAATTAAAACATGATATAAACATTAAAACAATAAACAAAAACCGTGCACTATAATGCAGTTAAAATTCAATTAACAAAGATGAGAGGAAGGGAGCAAAGTGCACAAAGAAGGTTATGATAATTGCAGCAGTCATTAATTTTATTATATTCATATGCCACTCTCTCATCAATAAAGCAGCTCTGGGGGGGCTCTAAGGCACTTTTTCCCATGCTGTCATATCTTGAAACAGTCACAAACAACATACGGCCATTGACAGAGAACTACCTATAATGAAAAGACATGGATGATGAGACCTAGACCTTCTCTAAGGCTGCTCTCAGCTTCTGAATTCCCTTTAGCTCCCCACACTTTCAGAGCATACAGAAGATCACTGCTGTTTTATTTCCTCAAGCCTTGAACTGGTTAAATGTTAATCCTGTGAAGAACTGATTAATTATTGTTGCTGCTTACATACGTTTTAATATGCTGTAATCCAGCCCAGTCTTTTTATTTGGATCAGTTATGGAAGTTATAAGATAAATACAAATAAACGTACATGCTGTTAGGCAAAACATTGAACATATCAGAGAAATATTTTGGATAACTTAGGACATAGAATCTTTATAGATGGAAATTCAATCCACACACCATATATGAAATCCAGAGCTGTTTAAGATAATTTCAAAAAAGTTTGCATATTGCACAATAGGTTTATGCACTAATCCAAACTTGAAGGGCCTAAGAATCAGAAAGTGCTTACTTAGTACATATTGCCTTTTGAATCAATCCAGTTGCTGCAAATTCTTTTGAGCATGATAAGACAACAACTGGAAGTTACAAACATATCCGTAAAAGCTTAATTATTACAGCTTCATTCCAATCTTTGAAACTGACTTCATTTTTCAAGTAAAGGATTTGAACCTGTCAAGGGGCAATTTATACCCGTTACATATTATTAAATTATTATGCATGATAGATACTTTATAGTGGAAATTCAAAATTTGGTGAAATGTTCATGGTCCCAATTGAATTAAATGAATACATTACAACTGAATGTTTGAAAAAGAAGAAATATTACCCTTTCACTTTTGGACATACAAGAGGGCTGACATTAGTATCCACATATATGCCAGCATCTATCAATGTCTCTGAGTTGGCAGACATTCACAAATTGCCAGCATACATACGTGAACACTAAAAATGTATTAGGAAGCATTCACCAGGAGATTTGTAGTAAACACATAGAACAACAAGCAATGGACACTCTAAAGCCAGATAAGGGGGGGAAAGTCTTATTTGGATAATTATTGTTCAAGTAAAAATTGGACTGCAGCTCTAAGTATTCTTTTTTTGTATGAAAAAGAACTGCTCACACCTAATACTCGTGTATGATCCTGTTCTTTGGCCATAATAAAGATTTTATTTTATTTGATCTCATGTAACACTCAAGAGTGCCTTCTCAGCACATAATGATCACAAGGGTTCTGATTTTTTTTTCTTATTCTATAATGTTGTGCTAGGTCACCGTGTGACGTTCAGATATGTTTGCATAGGCTCTGCAATTCCACATGCAGTAGTGATATAAATGAGGAATATTGTTCCAGGCTTTAATGAAGCACATTCTAATGACTTCTTGAGCATTTAAAGGGCAGTCAAATTCCAAATCACTAGGATTCCTGCAAGGAAACAGTATTTATTTTGTCACATTATTCACTCTTTAAGAAAGCAATTGTTTTAACTTAACAAGGAAAACCAGGAAAGCAGAAACCAGTTCCTGTATATCAGTTAAAGAACAAACCCAGGAAAAATAGGGACAGAATTATGTTTTGGTAAATGTGGCTGCAACAGCTTAAATATTCATCAATATTCTTTGTAAAAAAAAATATGGCAGAGTTTTAACGATCTCCAGTAGCACAAATAACATACCATAGAAAACAATTGGTAGTTCTCTAGAAAACAGACCGAAGTGCAATAGCTCATCTTGTAAAGTGACTGCTTACCTTTAAAATGCTATGTAATTATTTTCTTTACTGTAAAGGTCATATTTTAATCTTCAGAAACACATACATAGAAATAATGTATAGTGTTGCATTTCTAGCAATCATAAATATTTTTAATAGCAAATGTTTCAAAGCTTGTATCTGTTACTACTATTCTCGTGTTTGTTTCTCCTTATTTTCAGAATGACAGTAATTGACAACTAAATAACACATCTAACTGGCACTAACACAGAGTTGTGAACATCAGGAGGTGTTAAGGCCCATCCTGCAAATTACTGGGCTTCCCCACCTCCTGCATTGTCCATTACCTCTCCCTTAAAATTTGCAACTAAAGGTTGTACATAAAACAGACAAGTATGCAGTCTAAGGAAAGTCTCCTAATTCTTAGTCCCAAGAAGGTAGTAGTGCAGCTTGCTTTATTTAAAACTCCTTGCAGTGTTTTCTGTACAATAGTCCATCTCTTCTGGGAATCTCAAATTTCAATCCATAATCTCTGACATTTCTCAGCAACTCAAAATAGTTGCTTTTCAGTCAGGCTGTAATTAATTAATGCTGTTTCAGAAGATGTCTACTAAATCCTAAAACTAATGAGTATGTGATCATTTGCACTTTTTGTGCACAGTTCCAAACTTTAAAGCACATATACTAATTGTCTAATAGTTACTATATCCATAAAGGAATTTTAATTTGCTCCCAACTCATCTCATAGGAATGAAGAAACTTTAAGCACTTCCAAAATAAGGGGATGTTAAAGAGCTTTGTGTTTCTGATGCAATGATTCCACCCTGTCACATGCTATCTAAATTATATCATTCAAAATGTTATTAAATAAACTTTCTATAGATTAGGCCAAATCAAAAGTAATTCTCAGTCAATAGCATATTGAACAGAATGACTGAGTTCACACATCACACAAACCTTTCATTTACATCATATGTGAGAACCACTAGATTTATGACTTCACAATTGTGAAGATTCAGATAACTGTGGTCTATTTAATAAACCATAGTTAAATTGTGGCTTATTATGCTAATGAAAAGGAAAACATTTTAAGGACTATCTCATAAAGAAATCCAAAGCCACACATCAGATACACCAACAATGTAACTTTTGCTTTGTAATTTAAAAGAAAAGTATTTTCTTTTGCCAATTGAGTATTTTTGTTACTTAGTAGCCATATGTGCTACAAATAAATAAAACAATGCCAAAGTTAAATTGTACAATGAGATTTCAAAAAATTATATCCAACTATATACTTTAAACAAGGGGTATTTAACAACTGTATGGAACAACAAATAGTGGAAAAATGGGATCTTTCAAAACTACTTTATTATAAGGTATGTTTAAATGAAAACAAACATCCCAATATCATAAAAGATATGAACTATGCTTTAGAATTGTTGAAAGTGAATTTTGAATCCTGATCATAAATAAAAGTCAAGAAATACTTTTCCAACATGTATAAAAATTTCAGCAGTTATCAAGTAAGCCAAATATATTACTCAGAATGTGGACATCCTGTTCCTTCTCCAGTTGTAAGTCATAGGATGCTAGGTTGATGACACAAGCAAGATAGCTAAGGGCAAATCGTTGATCCGAAGAAGATGGTCTTATCACATAATTGTTGTGGTGAAAAGTAAATACCAACAAACGGTCTCTTTAAGATCACATAACAGCTTTCTGAATTCCTTTTCAAACAACCTGCTCAGGAAACAAGATCTTCAAGATCTCAAACTTAGAACTGTAGTTTTGCATGGCAGCACATATGGCCCTATACTTTTCAAGAAGAACTGGGTAGCTATGAATGCTTAAACAGTTGCTACATTAAAAAAGCTTTTAAGGTAATAATGGTGGTTTGCCACATTTATAATATATCAGGAACTTGAGCTTTCCCAACCGCCTTCTTTATATCAATCTTTTCCTAAGTAATTAAAATGTTCAATAGTTCTAAAGAAGCTTCGAAGACTAACATATGTAACTCCATATACTCAACTAGAAAAGTC
Source organism: Stegonotus admiraltiensis (assembly GCA_032468215.1). Lineage (NCBI taxonomy): Eukaryota > Metazoa > Chordata > Lepidosauria > Squamata > Colubridae > Stegonotus > Stegonotus admiraltiensis. Next base: position 84,263 of record JANHZT010008063.1, on the reverse strand, counting down.
AAGATAGTGCACAGATCAAAGATATATGCAATGTCAGGGCTCTTTTCTCCCATAAATTAGCCATGGATCCTAGGAACATATCCCTGCATATCCTATCTAATTTTTATTTTTGCAAGGGCTAAATACAATCTGCTTTGCATCCCTGAACCTAAATACCTAGCACTCCACATTTTGATTACTTTTCTTTCTACTGTATAACAAGAAGCAATGTTCAGGATCAGATGTTACAATATAACAAACACTCAACCTTAACTGGTACAAATTACAGTGTCCCCCCCTCCCCAGATCACACATACACAAACACTCTTTGGACTAAGCAATAAGGACAGCTTTTTGAAAAGCTTAAACTAATGTACACTAGTTACAATTACAAAAAGTTTCTTATTTCTCTTCCTCTAAATTCAAAACCCGATTTCAAATTCCGGTTTATTAATAAATTGTGGTTAGTGAATATAATTATTCCAAGGCAGATGTCATTATAGTATAACATATACAAATCACAATTGGAGCCCACAGCCAGAAAACAAAAGAAAACATACAAGCTCAGGGGAAAGAAGAATGAGAAAAGAAAAAGAAGGCAGACTCACTCATAGCTATCCGACAATGATGTAGCAATTGCAGTGTGATGTCTAGACTAGGCCAATGTTACTCTATTAGATTTGTTTCATAAAGAACTATTTTTTTAATCTGATATTTCCCTCAAAGTACTTAATATTTGATTAGTGCAACAAAGTAAACAGTATATGTTCTACTGGATAATTAATTACTTTATCTGCTGATAATTAATATACCTATCATTCATCTTTTCTTCCTTTCCCCCAGATTCTTGCTGTCACTTTTGACCTATCTTAAGATTCCTAATCACTGACAGATGCCTAAGCTTTTTGCTATCTAAATTTGAAACATTTTGCCTTTCTCCTGTAGGTCTACTAGATATTGGCCAGATCTAACAAATCATTTATGATAAAACTGCAAAAACTGTTACTAAACAAATCACAAAAATAAATACAATTTACCAAATCTTTACAAAAAGAACCCACTCAATTCAATTAGACTTACTACAAATAAACAGGATTGCTGCTTTACACTGCTTCAAAATCAGTTTTGCAAATGTCTTTCCATTATTTTTTTAAATATATAGCAGTAGCAAGCATACTTCCCGTTTCGGAAGCTGCAGGCTCTGTCTACCTTTGCTAAGTCTCTCCCTCAAGAGCTTTTCTCTAATCCTATTTAGTCATGGTGGTCAGTGCCACATTTTGCAACACGACTTTACAGACTCCTTTCCAGGCCATTGAAAACTCTATAAACAATACATCCCTTGACACCTGAACAATCCAAATAGGACCTTTTTACATAGCAACCATTCACTAACTAGGTTCACTTTTGTCTTGTTCACTTTTAATACATATTCCTCTTAACTTTTCTTGCCTCAAAAGGTTCTCTAGAATTTGAAAATTCTGACAGCTCTTCTTCGCCTATCTGGGTCTGGCACAGTTACATATTTGGAAGCACACGTCCAGCCAGTATAACCATTCAATATCTATTATAACATGTTTTATTTATCTATCAGATGTATATTCATCCCTCTAATTAAGATATTTACACATATAAACTGATGGTATAAGTCTTTATGTTTCTATACATAGCCACAAACATTTGCAAATTATCCTTCTGAGCAGACGGCTTACATGTTTGTATACAATCCAAATGGAATACTACAGCTAAACAGATGCATTCAAAGGGGAGAGGAACCCCTCTAACTTTTTTCCCTTGGGACTTTTGTTCATGTTAACTAAAACCAAATGCCTGTAACAGCTCACTTGAGAATTCAGAAGCTCTGGGTAAACAGCAAGAGAGCTGGCTTTTTTTTTAACCTTAACTGTGCCAGTTATCTATTTTGCAGAGGCTACCATACACTGCACCACATCCCAGAAAGAAACCTTAAATCATCACAGTTTCACCTTTTTTTCTTTCCCCTCACACACGAAGTGCATTTCTAGTCAAAGCCACCCAATTTATCTGCACCTCCAGGAGATCAAAATACAAGCAAATTCTTAAGCTTGCATATATGTGTGTGTGTGTGTGTGTGTGTGTGTGTGTGTGTATGTATGT
>JANHZT010008063.1:44838-57584 GCA_032468215.1 Stegonotus admiraltiensis | reverse complement strand
TTCCAGTGGGCCCAGAAGGCCCGAAAATCAGCTGGCCGGTGCACGCATGTGTGCCAGAGCTGAGCTCACATGCCCACTGATATGGCTCCTCGTGCCACCTGTGGCACCTGTGCCATAGGTTCACCATCACGGGACTACATGTATATTTGCAGCCATCTTCAATAAACTCTTCAAAACCAATTACGAAGTGCTAAAAATGGCAGCTAGCTTGTATCCACTCTCTTCTGACATCTTTCCCAAAACTTAATAAGAAATGTCCAAAGTTGCCTTTGCAGCATTCCTCTGAAATAGCAGCCGAGTTGATTGTCTTAGTTTTCTAAGTCCTGTAAAAGCCACACAATGTTACTTTGAGATCAAGGTCCCTGAAACCAATGACAGTCACAATAATTTTCCTGGGAAAGTTTCCTGCATGAATGCTGTAAATGGTTACTTCTGATTTACCTTCATTCATCCATGATGGGGGGATAAGAACCATCAGAGATAAGTAATGTTAGGATTTTTAAAAATGTCTAAATGTCAGAATTCAAAAACAACATTAACAATTAACGTAATATTAACATGTTCTTAACAACATATTAAGATAAACCTCAATATCCTAACATAATATTGACACACATCTCAATATCTTAATGATAATGCATCTATTTGCTTAGCTTAAGGAACATTACCACAATGATATATGTCCCATTCTAAATATTTCGGCCAAAATATTCTGTTTTTCAAAGTATTGTTCAAAGGTTCATATACTTCCTTCTCCCCTTGATATTTATTCTTCCCCTTTCTGGTTTACATTACATACACACATGCATAGGCACAAACTCATGTTGCTAATTAGAAAGTTTCATAAGTTTCTTTAATATCCAGGTTAGTATATAGACTGTGATGATCAAGAGATGTAATAGATAAAGGCAATAAAGTATTTAAGCAGAAAGTTCCAAATAGTATTACTCATTATGATTAACTGGCAGAACTATTTTGTCTTGTCCTAATTGTGGGATTTCTGTAAGCATCTGGTAAACCATTGTGGGAAACAGATTTCTGAATAAGACAGACTTTTGGTCAGACCAGCATTAAACTTCTTTATGTTCTGTTATTATGGAATGCAAGCTTCATATTAAGACCACAACTTAGATGATGTTAAATAAAACAGTGGAGGATAAAACCACCTTCAAGATAGTAGTCTCATGTTTAGTTAATGGATTTTTTTTGAGCACTGTTTCTTAACTTGGCAATTTGAAGATGTGCAGATTTCAGCTCCCAGCATTCTCCAGCCAACTGAGAATTCTGAGAGTTGAAGTGCACACAACTTCAAATTGCCAAGGTTAAGAAACACTGCTCTGGAAACATATAGCAAATATAAAGTTAAATTAGATCACTGTCTTTTTTTAACACAGGAACTTAAAGGTGGGTGGACTTCAACTCTTCAGAATTCTCGAATCAGCATGCAAGCTGGGGAATTTTTGGAGTTGAAATTCACCCATTTTAGAAATTGCCAAGGTTGGAAACACTGGTATCAGGGGTGAAATACTCCTGGTTTGGACCGGATCGTCTGATCCAATAGTGATGGCAGCAGGTGGTTTGGAGAACTGGTAGCAAAAATCCCTCCCCCCCATGCCCAGCTGTTATGAATTACAGAGTCCGACAAGGGTTGGCAACTAGCCCAGAAACCAAGATATAACAAGAAACTCACTCTCAAAATGCTCTGTATAGTAAGTAAACGTTGTTTCCAGCAGCGTGTGCTATCTGTGAGCCAACTTAAATAGGCTAAGGGAGTGGCCAATTAGGCCCAAGCCTTACTCTCGAGGACACCTCCTCCTGAGTAGCCATTCCTGCCTTTTGGCAGCCCTGTGTGCTCGAGCATTGAGAAGAGGCTCCTCCACTTCACTCTCTTCACTTGAAGGAGCCTCTGGAGGTTCTGAAGGCCCTGGCTGAGTCTCTGCCTCTGGCACCACATCCTCTTCAGCCTCCTTGCTGTCTGATGCGAGCGCCGGCTGCACAGGCTGCTGGCGTGACACCACACCAGCCTCCTCCTCCTTGGGATCAGCCACAATCTGTGCAGGCTGCTGGTGGGCCACAACAAAGAATGCCAAGATGGTTAAGGCTAGAATATACCACCCTTAACACTACTAAGGGAGTGCCCACTGTGTCTACAGCTGTAATAATGGCTCTCCTGCTTATCATCAAATAGACTTAGCAAAACCAGTTAACAAACATTAGAAATGGATCAGTGATATCAAACATTCTATCTTACCTTCCCTGTGTGCAGAACATTCATTTGCATCAAGTAACTGCAGCCTAGCAACAAACACACAGCATTAAATTACCAACATTCTCATTCACAGTGTTCTAAATGTCTGCACTCTGGTCCAAGGATATTTTAAATATTAATTCCGCTGTGATAAATGCCCTTGATTTTTCCCAAATAAAATAATTTCCCTCCTTACTGTCCTACCTTATATTGGCCCAATGAACCATTGCCACATACCAGCTGTGACCTATATAAAATGTTTTGTTTTAATAGATGACTATAAACCCAAAGAACTGATCCAAGCTTAGGATAGCCATCTCTTTGAAAGCACATGTATAGAACTGCAGAGATTATCAGGCTAGCACTGGTTAGTGTCAGTCAGATTCAGCTCTGTTTAGATAAAGTAGAATTAATGACGCAAAGAAGCGAATGAGAAGACCAGAGTTGGAAACATTTCTGATGCTAAACATTCATCTCCACAAATGCCAGAATCTCACTATCCTTCAAAATTTATCAGAAAAGCACAGCGTCATGGATTTCAAGTATGTTTAAAATTACTTGTTGTTAGGCAATACACTGCAAGTGCAGTCCCGGGTATGACAGTTGCAAGCTTCTCTACTGCAAGCATTAAGCAAGCCAGGTTGTCAGCTCAACTCTTTCCTATTAGAAAATAGCCTGAAGAGCAAAGTGCTCTGGAAAGTCATGCTCAGTGCAGGAAATCTAACTTGTTCTTTTCTTGCCTTTTTTGGAGAAAAAGATAATATTTCCCCAATTGGCTGGTTCTCTCTTTTCAGGCAGATGGCACGTCTCACTTTTTCTTTACACCTGATACAAATACAACTCTTCAGAAATAATAATTTAAGTAATAAGCAGATTTGCATACATTTACAGGCTGTAGGTATGACAACAGCCATTGCTTCTATAAACTAACATTAACACAAGCAATGTTATGTTAAGCAAACCAGAGCATACAAAACTTTTGCTAGACCAATTCTTGAATACAGCTTGTCTGTCTGGAATCTGCATTGTATATCGGACATTAATACAATTGAGCGAGTCCACAGGTATTTCATGAGAAGAGTACTCCACTCCTCTGCTCACAACAAAATACCTTATGCCACCAGGCTTGAAATTTTACGCTTGGACAACCTAGAACTACACTGCCTTGGACAACCTAGAACTACAGGTATGCTGACCTGTAGCACACAAAATTATTCACTACAACATACTACCTGTCAATGACTACTACAGCTTCAACCACAATAATACACGAGCACACAATAAATACAAACTCAAGGTAAACTGCTCCAAACTCAATTGCAGAAAATACAACTTCAGTAACAGAGTGGCCAATGCCTAGAATACACTACCTGACTCTGTGGTTCCTTCCCCAAACCCCCAAAACTTTAACCTTAGACTGTCTACTGTTGACCTCATCCCATTCCCAAGAGGTCTATAAGGGGTGTGCATAAGCGCACCAGCGTGCCTTCTGTCCCTGTCCTACTGTCCTCATTTATTCATACTCATTTTCTGTATTAATATCTATGTTTTTATTTATTCCTGTTATCTCGTACATTTTTGACAAACTAAATAAATAAAATAAAAATAAATAAATAAAGCACTGTCTCCACTGAGCCTATCCCTATGGTGAAAACTATTTTACCATCGTTTCCCAATTATGAGTCATGTTTTTCAACCTTGGCAACTTTAAAATTGGTGGACTTCAAGCCCATGCTGGCTGAGGAATTCTGGGAAGTCCAGAAATCTTAAATATGCTAAGGTTGAGAAATACTGCTTTAGATGGTCAGGTTTCTCTACTTCAGGTACTCTGAATAACTTGTACACTAGAAAGTATACAAGCTGGAGAAAACTTCCTATTAGGTTTATTGTTCTGCCCATGAGAATGGTAGAAAACACTATCACATTCCTAATTCTGAAAAAAAAAGGCTCAGCTTTCAGATTTAGTCAACTCTTTAACATAAGCTTCCAACTTTGAACATTCTAGTCTGCAATTTCTCAGAATAAACTGGCATATGCAAATATTAGATTAGTCGTCTTCCCTATTCTCTCCCATTCTCTTATACATATCCATTTCTTCTACATAATTATAGAGAAGTTTAGTCCTGCTGATTTTAATAGGAATTCAATCTAATCTCCTTTTATTTTCTGTATTTATGCCACTTTGTGGTATTTTAGGTAGTTTTATCTTTGATTAATTTAGTCTCTTTTAGTGATTGCGTAATTGACTGCTTTTATTATTTATTGTATATATTGAAGCTGCATTTTACTTTACTTTATTCTCAGAGTCATCACTATAATGGAAACGTAACTTTGTAAGCCACACGCATCCTACAAAGCTTTGGGAGAAACTTGAAGAAATAGCCAAACATCACCAATTAGTTGCTATTAAGAAAACCTAGCTGCAGATAAATAAATTATGCTGGCAAAACAGTTTCATATGAGCCTTTCCTCAAATTCCCATTGCAGTTCAAAATTATTTTTCTTCCTCATTTAATCTTTAACAGGCCTGTAAAGAAGATTCATATCTTACAATGAATCATTCCAAGCAATAGCAAATATTCCCACTGCTCAGAATTTGTCATTGTCTCTCCCTTTACATAGCCTAACCATTCACCCAGTGTTGGTATCAAGGTCATATTGAAAACATACAGGTAGTTGACTACCTGAAAGGTCACAATTGGGACCAGAATGTCCACTGTTAAACAAGATGGTTATTATGTGAGTTGCACCCAACTTTACAACAGAGTTCCATAATAAGGCATCACCATTAAGAAGAAATGTGTTCACCTTTAACATAGTAGAGTTCAATATTTTGGAAGTTAAAAGCTACACTTATTTATGTATTTATGTATGCAGTCATTTACATAATGGAAGTGCAATTAGATAAGATAGCCTTTGTTGTCATTTTTACGGTGAGCATACTGGCATACATTAAAAATGAAATTCTGTTGCCCGCTCTCAAAAGAAAGTCTATATCTACCCTAGAGGTGGGTTTCAGCAGGTTCTGACCAGTTCTGGAGAACCGGTAGTGGAAATTTTGAGTAGTTCAGACAACTGGTAGTAAAAATTCTGACTGGCCTCACCCCTATCTGTTCTCTGCCTCCCAAGTTCCAGCTGATCGGTTGGAAATGGGGATTTTGCAGTATTCTTCCCCTGGAGTGGGGAGGGTATGGAGATTTTACAGTATCCTTCACCTGCCACGCCCACCAAGCCACGGCCACCAAGCCACACCCACAGAACCAGTAGTAAAAAATTTTGAAACCCACCACTGATCTACCCATAATATAACGTATTATAACGTATTATATTATTGTATTATAATGTAATTATTGTATTATTGTATTATAACGTATTATAAAGTAATATAACGTATTAATTACTGCCCACTTTGAACACATAGAGGAAAGAGAAACTTGAGAGTTCACAAGGTTGATACTACATGGAACAAAGCTGTGTCTGGATCTAGACGTTCTGCTTAGGACACCATGAAGCCTCCTCCCAGAAAGTAACAGTGAAAACTGGTCATGGAGAAAATGTATAGGGTCCCTGACAATACTGTGGATCCTACTATAAGCAGCGCTCATATTCCATGTCCTGGATAGAAGGAAGTGAACTACCAGTAATCTTTTCTGCCATCTTCACCACTTTCTGCACTGAAGAAGTAATGTTTCCAAATCAGACAGTAATACAATATGACAGGATGCTCTCAATTATCCCTCTATAGAAAGAGGTAAGGTCAGGGGAAGGAAGATGTGCTTTCCTCATGCGAGGCAGAAAGTGCAGATGCTGCTGTGCCCGCTTCACCGGTGTCTCACTATTGAGTGACCAAGCCAACCTACTTGTCAGCTGCACAGCCAGAAACCTGATGCTGTTAACCACCTCCACAGTTGAATCATTAATACACAGAGGTGTGTGGTTGTGCCTGCCTGAATGTACACTTCCAAAGATACAGAATGGTTTACAAACAAGGAAAAATACAGTAACCAAGGTGTGCTTGTACAGGTGTGTTGCCCACATATATCTTTAAATACCATGTTGGAGAAGTGCATGGAAAAAGTGGACAAGGCTACTTTAAATATACTCCACGCTAAATTACAAACAGGTTTATTTATTTGCTATGTATTTATTTGTTAAATTTATCTGTCACCTATCTTGCTGTGTGAGTAGGCATCTTATAACAATAAAAATGGGGAAATGAACAATAGTGTAGAAATAACAATATGTGACAGCTTCCCTAGATGGCAGCTCAGATGATAAGGAAAAAACAGGTTCAGGGACTTCAGAGAGGGGTGTGATAAAGCATCAGGAAGTTGCTGAGGGCTCTGGGCCAGAAGTGGTGAGTCCAGGCACAGTGGTGAGGTGACTGAAGGGGCAATTGGATGAATGGCCAGCTGAAGAAGTAAAAGGAGAGGAGCACTGCAGCCTCGCTGGAAGCACAGGGTGAAGAAGGTGCACAGCTGCAGCTCGCCAACAGGGATGAGGGGAAATTGCCTCCTTGACCTGACCTGAGAAAGCACAAGGCCAATAAGAGGCAGGCACAACAGAGTTCAGCGAGGCTACTCATGAGGAAAGTGCCTATTTAATCAGATGAGTGGAGTTGGGGGTTATTGGAAACACTGCCTATTCTCTTGCCGTGTGCATGCTGCGCCCTTGTGCTCTTGGTTTTCTCAGTCCGGATTGTGCTACAACTGACCGTCTGTTTTGACCTTGGATTTGTTTGTGGATTTTGGACCCTTGTCCTGACTTCGAACTGGAAGTGGATTGTGGACTCTGTAGACTTTGCCTTTACCTTTGCCTTGGACTTAGAAGCCTTGTACCAATGTTGGACTTCCTAGGATTTTGCAAGTGGGTGAGAATGGGGTCTTGGGGATTCACATTAGGGGCTTGAATTTTCAATAAAACCCTTAAAACCTTCATGTGTGTGTGTGTACTAAAGCAGGACAAAGTAGCAAAGTAATGGAACAATGCAGTAAACAATGAAAAGGAAAACAAGAACATAGTAATATACAGGAAGAAGAAAGGTGAGGGGTTGGGGAAACAGGGAGTGAGGGGAAAGTGGGGCTTGCTATCAATCTAGTAGCCACCTCCAATGTGGTACTCCCCCACTGGGGGCCCAGGCCAACTGGCATAACCAGTTCTTCTGGCTCTTATGAAAGAATATGATTATTCCAAAGATATTTAATACTGTCACTTTCCCATCACATTAACAATTACAATTTGGTGCTGATCTTTGGGGATGCTGTGGAAATCTACCTCAAACTTTTGAGGGGATTGTATTTCCTTCTTTACAGTGTTTTATTCCAGGTTATTTTTCTCTAGGCTTAGACAAAGACCAGATGCAAAATTTCTTAAATGTACCTGATCAGCATGTGAGCCTGAGCTTCCTCCATCATTTGCAATATTCAGTACCTTGCTTTAAAATTATGATATACTCCTATAGGACAATTTAGTAATAAATCAACATATCAGCAACTGTGTATAGGAATCCTCTGTTAATTTATGAATTTCAACATAGAACTATTATGATCTTTTGAAAAGGCAGGATACAGATGTTTTATATAATAAATAAATTTTCTGTCCTGACCATTTTTTTAAGGATCAGACTATTCAGTTAGCTGAAGGCAACAGGAGAAATATGTTTTGAGGTAATTAGGTCATCTGTACCAGTTTCTGGACTGTAGCCATAGCTTTGCTCTATGTCAAGAAAATGTTAAGCTCGAACAATATTAATATTTTTAGTTTCAGCCCTTCCGGTCAATGAGTGCACAGCATTATTCTCCTATTTGAGCATTTCAGTCCCGACGTATCCACAAGTGAAATCCTATCCCTTCCCTTTTATGGCCTTTTTGAAGAGCTCTCCCTCCAGCTCTGGAGTTTGAGAGAATCTCTCAGGTTAATGTTTAACATCTGAAAGTTTTGTCACTAAACATTTTACCAATTTTAATTGGCATACAGGTTGAGAAGGAAGGAAAAGCAAAAGAAAATATGAGCTATTCCTCAGAGCTAAAAAAGGTAAATTCTCAGTATTATGCTCTTATGCTCTAATCTGGACATTTTGCAACAGTTATGAAAAAAGGAATAAACAGTTAAGATTTCAATGTTGAAATCTCTATCAGGATGTTATTTCTAGCATACCTGCAAATAATTCTTTGCCCTACCACTATTTCAGTGTATTTGCAGCTAGCAAGAGAACAAACTGTTTGGAAATACAGTGTATGACAGTATCATTAAAACCATCTGCTGCCCACACATACATATATGATACAGAACTAAGTACCTACTTTGGGGAAATGAAGATGGGAGATGCCTGGAATATTTTGAGTTTCAGCCCTTCTGGTCAATGAAGGCACAGCATTATTCTATTTGAGCATTTGAGTGACTTTGAAAAGTCAAAAGTAACCTGATTCTCAGATCATCTTTTCAGCAGCCTCATGCAGTCTTCGGCTGCATCAACAGAGGGATAGTATCAAGGTCAAGTGAAGCGTTAGTACCACTTTGGTAAGGCAACACTTGGAATACTGCATCCGGTTTTGATCACCAAAATACAAGAAAGAAGTTGAGACTCTAGAAAGAGTGCAGGGAAGAGTAACAAACATGACTGAGGCTAAACCATATGATGAATAGTTTCAGGAACTGGGTATGTCTAGTTTAATGAAGAGAAGGTCTAGGGGTGATATGATAGCAGTCTTCCAATATTTGAGGGTTGTCACAGAGAAGGGGGCATCAACCTATTCTCCAAAGCATCTGAGGACAAGACGAGAAATAATGAATGGAAACTTATCAAGGAGAGAGCCAATGTAGAACTAAGAAGAAACAGTAAGAACAATTAATCAGTGGAATCACTTGCCTTCAGAAGTTGTGGGGGCTCCATCACTGGAGGTTTCTAACAAGACAATGGATAGCCATTTGTCCAGAATGATAGAGGGAGTTAAACTGGAAGACCTCCAAAGTTCCTTCCAATCTGTTATTATGTATTCTGTATCCTGTATACCACATTATTAGTATGTTCGTTCTACCTGAGCTCTATTTGTTTTCACCTATAGTTTCCAATGGGATTAATAGATAGATATTTTTGGTTCTCCAGTTTACAAATGGAGTTCCCCAGACTTATAATTCTGCCTTCTTTAAGCCTTTTTCAGCTGGCTTGGAATTGAGAGCTTAAGATGGCTAGGGAATTCTGGGAGATGAAGTCAACACATCTTAAAAGTTGCTGTAATTAAGAAGCACTGCTTTAGGGAGTCCTTTGACTAGTGACACAATTTATCGCCAAAGGTTTTTTTTTTTTAATTAAATAGTAAGCAGAATATTTCCTCATCTTGATTTCTGTTTTTCTTCCCTGTTCATGTAAATAAAATGGACTATTTTCCTAAAATAATGTTGGCTGGTGACCCCCAGGGGGAGAGCCTTCTCTGTGGCAGCTCCTGCCCTCTGGAACGACATACCCCCAGAATTACGATCGATCCCGGACCTCCGGACCTTCGGTCGGGCCCTAAAAACACACTTATTCCACCTAGCTGACTTGGCATGATTTTCGTTAATTTTAATTGGGGTTTTTAAATTTGTTTTGTGGGATTTTAAATTTGGCCAAACCTATTTAATATTTTTAAAATGGTTTTAATTTTTGTATATATGTGTATTTATCTTGGCTGTGCACCCTCCTGAGTCCAGCTGGAGAAGGGCGGTATATAAATTTAATAAAATAAATAAATAAATAAATAAAACCACATGCAAAATGCAAATAAATAAATAAAACTAAAAGGTCACTGGGCAAAATTAGTTCCTACTGGTTACAAATGGAAAATCAACCCCTACTTCTTTGTCAGAACAATTGTGATCCTGCATTACTTGTGCTACCACCAGACAAAATGTTCTAATAAGTGCTACAAGTAGTTGCATTTTTTAAAAAAAAAGAAAGCTATAATCCAGTTGAGATCTAATTTTGGACAAAGCATGTATTATTTTCTAAAATTATATAATTCTCCTTTCCTCAAGGAGAAAGAGAAAAAGTTATGGTACTTATTCCTACACTAACACAATATTTCACTCCATGCTGTTTATTCAAGGACTTTCTAAAGCTTTTCTTCAATCCTCATTCTTAAGACTTCTAAATCTTCAAGCACATAAACTTTACAATTTTTTTCGTCTTATATGGAGAACTTTCTCTCTCTTGGTCTTCTTCTTCTTTTTTTTTAAAAAAAAACAACAACTCTATACTTCAGTAATGCTTTAACTATGTCAAATTATGTCAAGCCTCTTATGCATAAGCACGTGTCCGGATTTATTTATTTTTTAATATGTTTATTCATACTTCAATTGCACCCACAGAATTAAAAAGTAATTAGTAATTCAAAACATGAAAGAATAAACAATAGCTAAGCTAAGAGATATTGATCAGAAGTTGGGGCAATATATGTTATAAATAATATATACAGTATGTGTGTGTATAAACATAATGAAATAAACACTTCAATGTGAAGAAAACATATTGGATTAAGGGAGAAATGGTTTTCTGCTTTTTGCTATGAGAGAGAGAGAAACAGAGAGAGGGAGAGAGCAAGAGAGAGAGGGAGAGAGGGAGACATAGAGAAAGAGAGAGGTCTATAATTTGCATACAAAAAAGCAGCTTATCTAAATAGGAAAATATTGTAACATATTATGAAGCACTAACCGAAGGTAATCACTTTCAGATAGTAATAGGAGAACAGGCCAGAATAATGACAACTCAGTCTTTCATCTACCCTTAACCTAACCCATTTAGAATTTTAGAGATCATCACTAACATGTGGAATTCCACTGAGAAATGCTTTGGTAACCAGCATAATTGTTACATGATGGGTATAAGATGATTCCATAAGCATGTGCTCATCAATATTTTCTGCACTCTTTTGGATTGTCTGGAGTACTGAAAAAAGGTTCAAAGATAGACAAATGTTGAGAGCATTGCCATAATGTCATCTAGATATAATTAAAGCACATGTCACCTTAGGTTGATTTTATTTTGCTGGGAATGGACATTATTGGCACATCAATCTTATCCTGGTAAAAACACTCTTTCTTGAATCTACTCTATCAGCACTGAGATATAAAGATGAACTGAAAAGTAAGACAAGATAGCTGTTTTTAACTACTGGGCTCATGAATGTCTTCACATCTGGCTTTGTTGCATGCCTATGGAGATTCTCAGTGATCCAGGTCATGGTTGTCCCAAAGGTTCTTTTTCAAGAGGCAACTGGACTTTCTGGCTTTTCTCTGAAGACATTTCACTTCTTTCATGCTCTCTCTTTAAAGCTGAAGAAGCTTCTTGGATGAGAAGCGAAATATCTTCAAAGAAAACCCAGTTGCCTCCTGAAAAAAACGTATTTGGGATGTTTTTGTTACATATATATTTGAAGAGAATTCTTCTGTTAACCTTACATTATGGCTTAATCTTTAGTAAGGTTTATTTTTTAAAAAAAGCTAAATTATGGTTGAAGTTGATTTGCAGTAAACTATAGATATAACTGCATGAATTATTCATTAAGTTTCTGCTATGGGCTCCTGACATCCTTGAAATTTATCAAATATATCTGAATGAAAATTATGGCTAATCAAGAAAGCTATTGTTCTTCTGTGTGATTCATATATGCTAAGGAGCTCCCACAGTACAACAATCTTTTTATTAGAGTTCTGGGCTACCATATATGGTACTGTATATTATTCATATATGCAGTTCCAATAATTTCAGATGATGAAGGATTTTACTGCAAGTCTAAAGATATGTCTCACCTTCTGAATTCTTTTTCATGTATATAACAATCGATCAAATTCATTGGGTTTACCCTCTGAGTTCTGGAACTTCCATAGTATTTGGAAGTTCCAGTATTTGCCTGGACTTGTTAGTTGAAACATTTAGCCATTTTCTATAATGCATCAAATCCAGTGGTGGGATTCAGCCAGTTCGCACCACTTCGGGAGAACCAGTTGTTAACTTTCTGAGCAGTTTGGTGACCTGGTTGTTGGAAGAAATCATGAGGGCAGAGAACCGGTTGTTAAATTATTTGAATCCCACCACTGATCAAATCTTCCAAGTCATCCTCAAACCAACTGCTGAAGCGTTTTCAAAATCACTTAGGACACTACCATCCGCAGCACAGGACTCACAGCATCAAAAATTATTTACATTTCTATAATATTTAGGGAACATGAATCACATGGTTGGAATGGCAACAAATAATTACATCACATTGCTTCCCACATGGTATTTTTCTCTCAAAATATTTATGAGCAGCTTACAATTTAAGCCACAAGGAAGCCAATTAATTAATTTAATTTCAGTGACAAACCACCACAGTGGTGGATTCAAATTTTTTTACTACCAGTTCTGTGGGCGTGGCATTGCTTGGTGGGCATGGCTTGGTGGCATGGCTTGGTGGGCATGGCAGGGGAAGGATACTGTAAAATCTCCATTCCCTCCCCACTCCAGGGAAAGGTTACTGCA
>JANHZT010008063.1:22508-33810 GCA_032468215.1 Stegonotus admiraltiensis | reverse complement strand
AGAAAGAAAGAAAGAAAGAAGGAAGGAAAGAAAGAAAGAAAGAAAGAAAGAAAGAAAGAAAGAAAGAAAGAAAGAAAACCATTCCACATCTTTTTAATGCAGAGTTAATGTAAGCTGTGCTTGGTACACCTTACTTTCTAATAAATCAATCTAGGGTTAGCTGAGTTTTATGAAGGGATTTATCCTTTTATGATGCAGCTTTCTAAAGTAGGAACTATCTGACAGTGTGTTATAGTTTACAACTCTCGGCTGAAAATAGGGCATTGTGGTTTAAAGTAAATATTTAGAATTACTCAAGCTTACTATTATGGGTTTGAAGTAAAGTTCAGTAATGTTATGACTGGAACTACACCCATACTTCCGAATATTTTGAACTACTCTCTTGAAATAGTTCCCACAATTCACAGGACATTAGAATGTATTTTACTTTAAAAATGTTCATTCTTCCCAAATATACCCAAATTAAAACATATATTTATCATTATTTTCCTCATTAAAAATATATTGAATATAACCATTGTCTCATCTGGTCCTATATTTGGAAAACTTCATAAATATCCTTTCTTCATGTGGTAAGAAATGTTGGTACTCATTTGTTGCTATGTATGGTTTAATTCACTAGGTTATTTTGGATATCTATATGAGGTGGTATATCAAAATCCAAATAATATTTTTTTAGCAAATAGGAAAACTATAAAACCACTATTGTCTGACTTTGTTGGCCTGTTGATGCATTATTTTAATGTTAACACAAGGCATTTCATTTTGTTTTTCTACTTTTTCTGCAGAACCTGAAGGACTCTTTATCATGAACAAACTTTATGTCATCAGGACTCACATCACTGAAACTTTATTCTACTTGGCTAGAACTAGGGGTGACTTCCCCATAAAGATATCATCTGTCTCAAATAAAATAACTTGGATGGAAGGCAGGTAGCTGAAGCATTGTGAAAGTATCTCTTCAGTAACAACTTGCTCTTCTCTACAGCCTAGCTTCTTCTTTTCAGGCTGGTGGAGAATTTCATCTTTGATGCTAAAGAAAAATCCAATTGTTAGCCCATTTGATCATATATCAAATCCAGTCCAACTGAATATCAAATAGGAGAATTTTGTTCTTCTCGGGCAACAAATACCATGGATCAGCTCTACCCCACAATGTAACAGTAGGGGATCTTGATTTCTGAAAATAACAGTGGAACATACAAAAGTATTTTCACTACCTTGCAATGAAAGAGAGATCATTAGAAGTTAACCCAGTTCAAAATAATTCTGACTGTTTGTGATAGCAGGACCAAAAAAAGGTGGTAGACATCATTTCCTATGAGTTGGAAGCAGGGGTAAAATCCAGCAGGTTCTGACAGGTTCTGAAGAACCAGTAGCGGAAATTTTGAGTAATTCAGAGAACCAGCAAATACCACCTCCGGCTGGTCCCAGAGTGGGGTGGGAATGGGGATTTTGCAGTATCCTTTCCCTGCCATGCCCACCAAGCCACGCCCACCAAGCCACACCACATCTACCAAGCTACACCCACAGAACCAGTAGTAAAAAAAATTGAATTTTTTTGGAAGGTACTTGCACCTGAAAGGAAAGTATGGAAAAATGATGTAACTTTACACAGCAGTAGAATAATCAATGCTCTCTGCATGAACCTAACATTTATTAAAGTAGAACATTTGCCTTCAATCTGTTATTTTTCTCTGCTAATGTTAATATTGTCATTTCATCCACTCCAATTTTATTCACATCCAGCTATTTTGACAGTATGCATAACATAAAGTTTTGCCTTGTGGCAGATAAGCTAACAATAAATCATTCTGCACTAATAGAGGTGGGATTTTTTGATGTTTGTAAATGTTTATTCAATTTTATTTTAAGAAAATGTTTTAAGCTGTGCTAGGCATCTCCTCTGGCTTATACATATTTTCTCATTTGCCCAACTATGGAATAAAATACTGATTATAGAAATAGATTATAGAATTATAAACTATATAATCTATATTATAGAATGGAACTCATTACTGCATGAATTATGGGCATAATTTGTTTTTCTCATGCGTTTTCTTGCTATGTCCTTGCTGACCTCTCTCAAATGGAATAGAGGGGAGAGATAAATATTCAGAGTAAAAACAATGTTCAAATCATGATGCCATATACATTTCAATCTCTCCTTTAATTTGTTCTAATAACAGGAACCATATTAGCTGATAATACTCTGCTCTTGATCCTGGGATGAGTTTTTTAAGTAATCCAGTCCATACAGAGAAAATTATCTTTGAATACAGAATTCTTTGAATACAGAATTATTAATCACTTTTATAGCCAAAACAATAGTCTATTATGGTTACAATGGCCAGGCCACACAATAGGAAGGCAAATGATTGTGCATGATATTAGTTAATTGCCTGTAGTGTCTAATGATACAGCTTCGGGAGATTGGGATCCAAGTAACTTCTTTACATGTTTGTGACTTGACCTCAAATTTCTGAATTGCCTTCTCTTTGCTGCAGTTGCCATTTTCCATTTGTCGCAAACATAATGGGCTGTTGTATAGGCCTTTCAGGAAATTGTTAATTCCCCTGTCTCTAGCTCTGCAAAACTTCAATGGAAACATTGCATGACCTTGGGAAATATTGTTACCTGAGTGCTTAGTGTGTCTACAAACTGTCTTAGATTATATACCCTTAAATAGGAAAAAACAAACATTTTATTAGCTTCTTGTAGTAGTCTTGTGTAGCTTTTTCCAATATAGACCCTTCCCAATCCAATGACTTGTAATTCTCATAATTTGCCTAAAAGGATTGGCTTTCTGTATTACTTCAGATGTGGACTTGTTTATGTGGAATGGTAATGCATGTGGAATGATAATACAAATACACATAATAATGCAAAGAATTCTAAATTCAAATGAAACTATTTTTACTGGGATTTATGGATAATTGATTAGACGCAACCTAAATCCAGAAGAAGACAACGTGGATTTTTAAAATATCACTGACAAGGGAGGTAAAGAAGAGTGTTTACTTGATCATATTATAATTTCCTCTATCATGATTGGTATAGAAACATTACTGTAGTTTATTCCCTTTTTTAAAATTCTGGTCTGCTCATTATTTATCACAGGTACATTTTTGGCAAGATAAAGAAAAGAGGACAGAAAAGACAGTGAGGGAGAATATTTCCTGTATCCAATTCTTATATATATATATAAAACAAGTCAAGACAAAATAAATTAGCGTAAACGGTATTTAAAATAGTTTTACCCATTTTTTTAGGGTATCCGTTCCACTGTCTTTAGCGTATAAGTGGCTTTGATTGGGGCATGCTGGCACTGTTTGCACTATTCCAAAGATACAGATTAGTTGTCAATATTAACCAAAGAGCCATTGTTCAAAGTAAAATAAATAATTAAAGGAGTAAACTAAAACCAGAAGCATTTCCTTATGTTTTCAAGCTTACGGTAATATGATATTCTACCATTAATTTAATCAGAGCATATAAAACCGCAGCAACAAAAATATCTTCAAGAACTGTGAAAGTTCTAGTGTTCTTTCCAAGTTTCAGCTCTGGGTATCCTAGTCATATGTCTGTCTCCTATTTATGTTGTTTTGCTCCAGCATTTGGTAAACAACCCTTGAAGGAAATGTGTTACCTCTTAAGCTGAAGAAGTTGGTAAGTTACTGAATGCAGCTCTTGTCCAACTGGTTTCAAAAAGGGCAACAGTGCTCCTGGATGGCAGCTCTGTAGCCCAGTCTGACCTTGGGACAGAGAAGCCTTATTATTAAGCTCCTCATACTTTGCTCTGCTATGTTTCAAATGCCTACTGTGCTTTAAACTGGGATCTGTTTAAGTAATAGCCTAATGGTAATAGATATCAATTGTCATAGATATCTGGACATTTACATATTCAAATGTTATACAGACGTGTGTCTTATGTTATCTTCTCTTTTTGATAATGCACAGATGGTGTTAACCAAAAAGAATTTGTATTCATCATCCAAGGAGCCTGAACATTTAAAGGTAAAAAAGAAAGAAAGAAAGAGGACTCTGTAGGTCCTATGAGAACATTTTTCAGAGAAAAACTTGCTTAGAAAATGTCCTACACATAATACATACAGAGGGTTTAGTGTTGTTAAACTTAAAACTATTTCTTTGGACAAACATGGAATGGGAATTGAACTGCAGCAAATCACATTCCCAATTATAGCAAGAGAGGAAGTTTTAAATACTCTTAGTACAATCCAAAGCATGTAAACCCAGTAAGGTCATTTCAGTTCAGTGGGATTCACTCCCAAGTAATTGTGCTATTAGAGTTTAAAACTGTCATTTCTTTTTTCTAACAGAAAGTTAATTCAGCGACAGTATGTTTGCTTTGCATGTAAAAGTCCGTGACTTAGTCCCTGGGATTGCCAACCAAAAATATTAAGGCTTAGGCAGGAGATATTTTTTAAAAAAATATATGTGGTTTAAAAGAAAGAGACTGTTTGACCTAATGGTTAAAGCACAGGCTAGAAACTTAAAGACTCTGAGTTCTAGTTCTGCCTTAGCCATGGAAGTCAGCTGGGTGACCTTGGGCCACTCACTCTCTCTCACCCAACTCACCTCACATGAATCGTTGTTGTTGGGAAAAATAGGAAGAGGATTGAGTATTAGGTATGTTTGCCACCTTAACTTATTTGTAAAAATAATAAAGATGGGCTATAAACAAACAAACAAAGCAAATGAAAGAATTGAAACCCATGATCGAACTCTTATTCTTGTGGGTAGGGACACAATTTAAGGTAGGAATTGTAACTGAATAAAATCTGGAGAGCCACAAATTCCCTATTTTACTCCTATGCGGATGGATATACATGCCATCCTTTTAGTGAATCCAAAAGCCAAGCCAGCAGCACTTCTCCGTGTGTTGCAGAGGAGCTGTGAGTAAATATACCACTGTTTTTGATGACACGGTTTGTCTTTAGCTACAGGAAAGATATAATTTAATTGTCAGATCTGCTGACATCTTGATAACTTGCTTTTAAAATATTGGCTAGGAGAAAATATAAGTCCAATCTTATTGACACCTGGAAAGATTTAAACATAGTAGAATAAACCTTGTCAGTTGACAGCATTATTTACTTTAATGGGTAAGCGCAGGAGGGAAAGGGATGAGCAGTATTATTCATATTAAAATTATCTGTCTGTCCAATGATAAATTAGTCATTCTGAAATAAATGAAAGTATAATCAACTACGTCTCTCTCTCCAAAAACAGGCACTGTGATCACTGTATTGTTAAAGGTTGATGGAATATTATGCATATGTTTAAGGTCTGTCTGAATTAACTGAGAAATAAGAACTTTAAATCTAGATTAGCTCCGTTTGATACACATCATCTTTTTAAGAAAGCCACATGCATAAACTGCTTTTTATCTTGTATTTTTAAGGTAAGCAGGCAAACAATCTAAAGGGAATATTTCTAAGAGGTTAACAGGTAAAACAGTATCATAAAACCTTTTTACAACTCTGAGGTCCAACTGCATTAGTGAACTCTGGATAGCTTTTACAAAGTATTACACATCAAAAGACATATTGGAGAATTGGAGAAAATTATATAAAAGGGCAAAGAAGATAAGGAAGGAGGTGAATCAATATGTTTTCTGTATTAAAGATGGCACCATTACCATTTACTAAGATATATCAAACTGGAAAGTCACGTCAACTTGCTAACAGGTCCAGATAATGCTTAATCTGAACACACAAGGCAACACCAATCTTTTGGAATGCTGTAGTAGTTAAGATATTAGTCTAGGAAAGTCCAGGTTCAAGGCTACTCTCAGCCATGAAAACACACTGAGTATCTGGTCCAGGCGCTCACCAGGAGTTGACATTGAATTGAAGGGACCAAAAAAAGTACGAACATATTTTTACATTGTCCTTCTAGAAGCTAGCCAAGGAACATGGAAGATTCCTAAAATAAAACCATAAAAATATAGGAATGAAACCACTAAAAGCATGAAAAAGTAGAACACTAAAAATAATTTTCCACCGTATGCTTTTTGTAGAAAGCATTTTAGAACACCTCTATAGGATTGACTGTAACAACTCTATTATATAATAATAATACAAATTATATAGCTATATTCTAAAACTCTATAATACTATATACCTCATTCTAGCTTAGTATTTCCCAAACTTTTTTCTTTCATTACCCAAAACCACTTATCAAAATGTCCTTTATTACCCAATGTACGTAAACCACTTTAAGTCCATTGAAATGTCCATATTGTGAATGGGTAATGGGTTTGTGTGCTGTAACCCAAAGAAAAACCACTTTTACCCAATTTTGAGTAATTTACCAAAGTTTGGGAAGTGCTGCTATAGCTCAAGGCCTCAATCTGTAGCACAATGCAGGTGCACGTTTATCATGGTCATCTATCTGCTAGCAGCACTCCACTATAAGTGTCACAACTAGAGATAAGATCAGTTTTGCCTTATAGCTACTGGGAACACAGTCATTTGACATATAGGAAGTATTTCATTCTGTAATCAAAACAGCTGAAAAACAGTGTGAGCTCCTCCTGGTTTCAACCATTAGAATCCAGACTCACCTTCATAACTGGATAGTATATTTGATAAAATTAACAAACTAGCCTAACAAAATAATATGCAAAACACTGTTTTTTAAAGAATTCTTAATTAGGGTGATACTCAAGAGAAAACCAGTGCTTGAAGGGAGTTTTGTGTTAAGTGTCCAGGAAAAGTGCTCCTTACCAATAAGTATAGACAGAATTCAGCTAGATCACAGGTGTCAAACTCAAGGTCCTGGGCTGGATCCGGCCAACAGGATGCTTAGATCTGGCCCATGGGGCCACCCTGGAAACAGCAAAGGACTGGCCTGCAGTGCCTCTGCCAGTGAAAATGGAGCTCGGGAGAGCCACACACTCCTGAACTTCATTTTTACTGGCAGACGGTTGCAGGAAGCCGTCTTGGGAGCTTGGGAGCCTGTTTTCTCTGGCAGAGCGCTCAGGCCACCACAGGTGCCCCTGTCACATGTGACATTGAGCTGGCCATGCCCACCCTGGCCCAGCCCACTCCAGCCCCCTGAGGTCAAACAAAACCCTAATGCGGCCCTCAATGAAATCAAGTTTGACACCCTTGAACTAGATGAATCAAGGTGCTTTTATTTTATCCTAATGTCTCCTCTATTGTATCTATTTTATGTATCCAATCCATGTTTATACTTATTACCTAATACGTTCTTGACAAATACATAGATAAAAATTATGTTCTTAGATACCTTGTCAGGCTTTCCAACATAGTTTCATAAGATATCCCAATGTTCTGCTGTTCAGGAAGTGCAAGGTTTTGTGAATGGAGCAAAGAGAAAGTCAAGTTGCGCTGATGAAATATCCATGCTTGCGGAGCACGGCAAGAGGTGGAAGAAAACTCAGCATTCAATCCTTTAAAAAAAAAATTAATCCTAGTGAGTTCTTTTACAGAAGGGACTCCTAGAGCATTAGATGGTAAACCAAGCATTTGCCTGTTAATGTTGTTGTGACTAGGACTGAAGTTGTGTTCTAAATTTTCCAAATTTGTGCATTTTATTATTATTATTATTAAGATTACTCCATGTTAATTATATCATTGTACTTCTTCACAGTGGTTAAAATGCAGTATTAGAGGCTAACTCTGCCAACTGCCAGTAGTTTGATCCTGACCAACTCAAGATTGAGTCAGCCTTCTATCCTTCCAAGGACCCAAATCATTGGGTGTAATATGCTGATTCTGTAAACAGCTTAGAGTATGTAAGTCTAAATGATATTGCTATTGCTATTGTTTTGCAATGTTACAGATATTGCTGAGTTAAATACAACTCACTGTTGATACTCAACAGCTAATGGCAGAATTAGGTATCCTAATGCCTATGGACATAAACTATAGACCCTTGCCACTTGCAAAAACCTATCTCACTTGACTTCTAATTCCTTCAGATTCTTGTAATTTAATAAGAAATTGCATTAGAAATATATAGAACTGTATAACACTTGAAAGAAATGTCCTATCCAGACTAAATATACAGTATAATGGAAACGATTACAAGGGCAATCTTATTTAGCCATAAAATTTTTGGAAATCTCCAGACTTAGAGACAGGACTTTTTCTCTAGAATGAAGTCTTATTATCACCTTCAATCAACATAAATCTAGACACCCCTCCCCCCCAGATATCGTCTAATGGACATTGCAAGCAAATTGGCTATAGAGTACAAAATGAAAGATATAAAAAACTGTGGTTCCAGTTAGTCAAGACTCTTAGAGAGGCTGATTGTAGAGCTACAAATTATTAGTGTGAATAATATGAGTTAACATATATATTAATACAATGCAGCGTAATGCAACCCAATGCAATGCAACTATATGAGTTGGAGAAGACTTCTAAGATTATCATGGATAGTGATAAAAAAAACCAAATGGATCCTTGAATAAATCAACCCAGATTTCCTACTCAAGGCACCAGCATAAATTATTATATTGAAACAAATTATATAAAACTCAATTTTCACATAATGAGAAAATACAATGTGAAAACTTAAGAGTCTACATCAGCTTGATGGCACATAATAAATATTAGATAAACATTTTTTTTAGAAAAACTAGATAAGATAACAAGATTTTATTAGTAGAATACATTGGAATTCAATCTTTCTTTTACCAACTTTCCATGCCTCTAGATTTACTGACCATTTCAGGCAATAGATGTAAAAATCGTTTGCAGAAAGAATCTACATTTTATCTCCTTTGCTTGGCCAATACTTATTGTGTATATTTCCTCGTAACATGCTTCTTACTGGTTAGACTGATATTCTTAGAGCTTTCATCACTTCTTTCTTCTCCGGTTTTAGTTTTCTTTTTCTTCTAACTTGACCAGTGCAGTCAAGTCTTTAGTTTTCTTTCTGCTTTAACTTGACCTATGCAGTTCAGGTATTTACTTGGCTCATATTCCCTATAATGGAGGAGAACATCCTGCAGTCTTAGCTTTAGATATATTTAAGTAATTCAGGTTTTCCTATCACCATCTTGACATTTTTTTCCCTGCCACAATGCAAAGGCTCAAGAATACTTTCTTCTTAATGTTTTGTCCTAACTTTACTGTTTCTCTCTCCCGATCCATTCTTTCAGTTATATAAAGCTATCTGCCATACAACAGGACATTCAGATGGAAGATAAGAAGAACTGATTCAATATATATAACTTATGTGAAAGAAAACTTGGGTTAGCTACGGGAAGAGATAAAACTCCAATGCAAAAAAAAAATACTAAAATTTCAGAGTGACAAATGTTCAGATATCTTTAAGAACAAGGCATCATGGCATCTATAAAAAGGTGTAGGATAAAAGTTTTGGGAAACAAGAAGAATACATAATGACGATTAAACATAAAGTTCATTCTCAAGCCTGAAAGGACAAGGAAATGTATCTCTTTCAAGAATGTCCGTCAATATAGGAAAACAGAGAAAGAGAAGTTGAGATACTTTGTATGAAAAATAGAAAAATCACACAAACATTTACAGTTTAAAATAAACTGTAGGAATAAATAAAGGTAATCCTTGAAAAGATCCTATAGAAAGAAATGAGTTAAAGAGTGTTGGAAGTTAATACAGAAAACCATTCTACATAGAGCCATTATATTCAGGAACCACAGAAATTATGGTACAACAAGCAATAAAGTAAAGGTAAAGGTTACTCTTGCACATATGTGCTAGTCGTTCCCAAATCTAGGGGGCAGTGTTCATCTCTGTTTCAAAGCAGAAGAATCAGCGCTGTTCGAAGACGTCTCTGTGGTCATGTGGCTAAACACTAAAGGCGCATGGAACGCTGTTACCTTTCCACCAAAGGTGGTCCCTATTTTTCTACTTGCGTTTTTTATGTGCTTCTAACTGCTAGGTTGGCGGAAGCTGGGACAAGTTATGGGAGCCCACCCCATTACGTGGCACTAGGGATTTGAACCGCTGAACTGCCGACCTTTTGATTGAGAAGCTCAACGTCTTAGCCATCGAGCCACCGCGTCCCTTACAACAAGCAATAGGCCAGGTATTAAACAGAAAACTATCAGACTCAGATGAAATGGCTATTAAACTGTTCAAACTGCAGAAGAACGGGTATTAAAGTTCAATGCCTTTATGTCACAAATATGGAAGAAGACTGGGCCAGGGACTGGAAAAACTAGTCTATATACCTAATCTGAGGAAGGGAAATGTGAGAAAATTACTGGAAATTATTGTACAATAGTACAATTTCTCATACAAGCGAAGCTTTGCTTAACATCTCACACAGAAAAATTGAGCTATATATGACGAGAACAAATGAATAGGTTTCATAAGAGGGAGGAGACCTTGGTCCCGCAGCAGGCTAAACTGCTGTTAAAGTAGCACTTAGCTGCCAGCTGCCTGCAATTACTGTGAGTTCAATTCTCACCAGGCTCAAGGTTGACTCAGCCTTCCATCCTTTTGAGGTGGGAAAAATGAGGACCCGGTTTGTGGGGGCAATAAGCTGACTTTGTATAAAATAGAACACCGCTTGGGGGGTGGGGGGCAAAAAGCCCTACTAAGCAGGTATATACAAAAGTATGAAGGCTATTACTTAATGCATTGTAAGCCGCCATGAGTCTCGGAGAAGGGCAGCATATAAATCAAACAAACAAACAAACAAATAAATCAAATATCTAATATAAGGTTGATGTGATTCCCATTCCTAGAGAACCTAAGTAATGTTTTAGAAGGATTGGCTGTCAGTCTTATTATGCTTGAAGTGTAAGCTGCATGAGCAATCTCGGGCTTATACTGTAAGCTTCTCCCACTATCAGCATATTTTGTATAGCATATCTATACATTTGTTAATACCATGTTACGATGGTCAATATGACTTAACAGTGCAAATTTTTGCATGACCTAGCAAATGCTTGGAGTGCATCACTACAGAAAGAATTATAGATTTATCGAGCATGAGCAGCAAAAATATTACTTCTCATTGCTGAAAAGATAATGCAGTTTAAGATCTTGGACTGACAATATGAAATCATTTTTGTGAACTAGCTCTCTATTGATATCATCAGAAAACTGATCAATATTTTTCCATATGGGCGAAGTTTAACGATGTACATGACCTTCTTGTTTTCTTTTCTTTTTTTAAAGTCTTGTTTAAAAAGGTCTCCAAACAAGGCCTTTTAAAAGTCTATTTATATTTTTCCTCTCTCTCCTCCTCCCTCTCCCTCTCCCCCTCCCCGTCTCCCCTCCTCTTCCTCCTTCACCTTTTCCTCCTCCAA
>JANHZT010008060.1:17435-31622 GCA_032468215.1 Stegonotus admiraltiensis | reverse complement strand
GATGGAAGGCTGAGTCAACCTTGAGCCTGGTGAGAATCGAACTCGCAGTAATTACAGGCAGCTGGATCCTAATTGCTACCTTTAACAGTAGAATTAGCCTGCATTAGCCTGCTACGCCAGTCAGGCTCTTATCTATTACTTATCTTATCTATTACTATAATTTCTAGTGCTACAGCTCAATCTAATGTTGTGTCTTGTAAACATATTACATATCTGTTAGAAGTTGAAAGTTCAGAAATATTTCTAAATAATTTTCCAATTGTAAGATATATCAATATCCTACCTGTAAGAGGGCCAACATTCCAGGCAATGTTATTACACCAGCCAATAGCCTGAACCCAATGAACAGTCCCAGCATTTATCCATACTAGATCTCCAGGTCGTTGAATAAACCTATAAACTGGAACATTGGCTTCATACAAATCTTCCAGATTAGGCCACCAAGAACCCATTAGAAAATTCATATTGTTTCTGTAAAAAAAGAATGAATATTTGGAAAAGTTTACTTATACACAAATGCTTGCTAATCCTCAAAAGACTATTAGACTAGGAACCTCTTCACTTGTGTTCCATCTAATATAAATACTTGCAGCAAAGTATAAGAAGCTGCTTTCTAAGAAATTACAAGGATTATGGCATAAGAGTATTTTATCGTGGTTAAATAGATTCTAGCTAGGATGATAACTTTTATCTATACTTGTATACCAATATTGTCATTACCTTAGAAATTGCATAAAGATTACAGAAGAAAAAAAATATAGGAGACAATGACAAACATAATAAATATAATTAAAAACAGAACTGTTTTAGAGAAGATTAATCAATTGAAAGGGCCCACTCACTAGGATCACTAGGACTTTTTCTCCTGTTTTCTATGTTTTTATATTTTAATATTCCTTCACGTTTTTAATTAAAGGTCTTAATATTTATGAATTTAAATTGATTTATATGACTGAAGGTGATAAAATCACTGGCTGAAGGAGAGGAGGCTCTCTAGGGGGTTTATTTGGAGTGTCTGAGAATTATAGTCTGGCAGTACCTGGAGTATTATCACTTTATCATCTCTTTTTTAGAGATAAAGATACACAGAGAGAATTCAACACTTACTTTTCACAGAAGTCATTCATGACACCCCAGTAATTTTCTGGAACAACAAACCATTCACAATCACCTGGGCCTATATTTATATTGACTGAGCAAAAGTTGTTATTTTCCTGATGACCTACAATTAAAACAAAATAAGTGATGATATATTTACAATATAAATAATGAGCAATATACACATAGAAAAACAACAGAATCTTAAAGATATCAGTGTAAATTTTCATAGCAAGACTATTCTTGTTTGAGATGATATGTTTATTCAAAGCAGTATAAAGAATGAAGGAGAAACAAAGTCCTCCACAAATGAAACAAAAAGAAAATTAAAGAAGGGATACAAGTGTATGTTTATACTATTATCTTGATGATACTTACTGTGTTTTTTTGAAAATAAGACCTAGCCTGATTTTTTAAGTGTGCCCCCCAAAAATAAGCCCTGGTTAAGAGTCCATCCACTTCTTCCCATCGTCTGTTTTTGTTTGCTCATGGCCATGGCCATGATGGGGCCGGCAGCCGCACAGCAAGTCCAGCAGTCCGGATTGCACACGGATCACACACTGCACATCTGGCAATCCGGATCGCCTACCTGCTGGATTGCTTCATCTTTAGAAGGGGAAAGCTTGCATGGCCATGACTGGAGAACCAGAGAAAGGTGCAGGCAGTGAGGTGGGAGTGAGGTGGGGGTCAGCTCCCTACCAGGCTGCAGCAGGAGATAGAGGGAGGGAGGCGCCCAAAGGGCATCGGCCTGCGTGCCTCGGATCAGCTGCAGTGTGCCTTGGAGACACGGGGCAAGCAGGTGGTAGGAGCACACATGGACTCTGCTGCAGCGGCGGTTTGGTGCCTGGCTGGCTGGGATGGCCCCACTACTCCTGCAATGGGAAAGCGGAAAGAAACCCACTCAAGACTCCGTTGCTGCACCAAAACCCCAACTTGACGAGAGGAGATTAATTTTTCTGCAGATGGTTCCAGAAGGGTGAGGTGAATCTACCCAGGGCAGCAAATTGCTGCAGCGCTGCCACCAAACTATCAAGCGAGGCATGGGGTACGAGAAGCGCTACAACCCCTGCGTGCCCCTGCCCCATCTGATTGTTTAGTGACAGCACTCTACAGCAATTCGTTGCTCTGAGTGGATTCAGCGCACCCTCCTGAAACCATCTGCAGAAAAATTAATCCCCTCTCATCGAGTTGGAGTTCTGGTGCATCAATAGATGGAGCCTTGAAGCCTCAGGTTTCTTGAGGTTTGTTGCCTCTTTCCTGCTGTAGAAGTAAAGCAAACAAACATGTATGGGCAAAGTTAGAGGAGCACTGGAGGACGATGTAGGACGGTGGGGGTGGAGTGCACAGGGGCCATGGCATGGCATGACGTCACCCCTGCCCCACCTCATGTTGGTGGCATTGGCCTGCCAGATGTGCTGCACAGCCGTCTGTGTGAAAAAACGAGACATCCTCTGAAAATAAGCCCTAGTGCTTATTTTGGGGCCCAAAAGAAAATAAGACTGGGTCTTATTTTCGGGAAAACTTGGTAGATATTGTAGCAGATATGGAGAGGTAGGGATTGAATCACAATTTTTCTACAAAAAAATAGGCTTTGAAGTAGGATTAAAAAAGGGAGAGAGAGGTGGCACCAAATAGTATATTTGAAAGTAGTTTCATGAATTAAAAATAGGCAAGGAAAAAAATTGACTTCAATATGCATTTCAGCATCTTTTCTAATTGCTCACAATCCATTTGGCTGTACGAAGTGTAGTCATTTCAGTCTTCCCTTCCTGACCTTCCATGTAGCAGGCGAAGTATGCGCATTCCATCATTCAAGGAATTTGCTATTTTTCACTCCACTAACTCTAGCAGGCTCCTGGATTCTGCCACTTAAGGGCATCTTCCCTCCTTTAGCCAACTATCAGCTTAAAACTTTAAGTTCTCAGGTTCAGATTTTGTATCAGGCTCAGATTTTGTACCTGGCTCAGATTCAGATTTTGTATCTGTGCACCCCAACTGGAAGACGGTTGTTTGTCTGTGGGATGGGTGGTTCATATCTGTGTAATTCAATTGACCTATATGGATTCTGGATCTTCATCTCTGACCATGGTTCTTCTAACCACCATGCTACCTCCTTCTACACTGATCTTTTCCTTTTTTACCTAGCTGTGGGTGCACAAGTAGCTTACATTCTTCCTTTCTTGGGGTATGACAAATGGGAAGAGCCTAAAGGCAATAAACTCTCACCCATTCTCCCCTCCAAGTTCAAGGGATCTGGAGGAAATCTCCAGAAAGTAAGCATGAGATGGAAAAACTCCAATACATAAAATAAAAATACTTAACAAAGTCTAGGCAGTGTATAATAAAATATAACATAATAAATTTATAAAGAATTACCACATTTCTAAATATAAACTAATGACAACAATAGCTGTAACCCTGGTTATCCAATAATAGAGCATCAAAAGCTGTTTAAAAAGTAACATTTTAATGCCTTCTTGAATCCCAAGAATGAAGGGGGAAGGGGGAACAGTGTATTATATAGTGTAGAACCACAGAGAAGATCTCCCATTTGATCCATGCCTCATCCCCACTTACGGTAGCAGAATCTTAAACTGGCCCTCTGCATGCATTCTCAGAAAACAGCATGATATTGGAAAAGGTAGCCTCTGTATGTCTCCTCTCAAGAACATTGAGCCAGAAGGGAGAAGATTTCTATCCTACACCGTATCAAGCATAATCACTCTCAAGTCTTAAACTCTCCCCAAGTTTTTTTGAATGGGGGTGGATAGGGAACAATACCTCTATGTTTGGTGCCAAAACTTACTCATACAAACTAATAGGATTAGAGCTAGCAGTGACTGATGAGGAAAGAAACCTTGGAGAATCGTAAACTGTTCAAGGAAGATGCCAAAATGGTGTGCATCTGCTGTAGAAAAGGCCAAAAGCATATTAGAGATAATAAGAAATGGTACTGAAAAATTAATAGTCTTATGGGATCTGGAATGCTGCATAGTTTTGGTTGCCATACCTCCAAAAGGATAGAGGGGAGATAATGAAGGTTTAGAGTGGAGCTAAGAAGATCAAGGCATTGGAAAAACTTTGCTGTTAGGCAGGTGGCAACATTTCAGCCTTTTTAGTCTAAAACTGAGGCAAATGAATGGGGACCTAATTGAAATATAAAATTATGCATAGTGTAATTTAGCAATCTTCAAATTTGAGATACCCAAGGAACCATTTCAAATCATAAGAAGTCATTAATAAATACATTTCATGAAATACCTTTATTTGGACAAAATGTTACAATGAATGTTGCAGCAATACATTTATAAATACATTTATATGATGTAAACAGAATCTATCATGTGGGAACACAGTTTGACTATTGTGGGTGTAGGTAAAGAAAACTAAGAGAAGCTATTTTCCTGTTCCCAAAATATTAGAAAAAGAGGCTACCCAATGAAAAAGGAACTTGGAAGACTTAAGACAGAAAAAAGGACTTTTTTTTTCTTTTACACAACACAAAATTCAACTTTCAAAGTCAGATCCACAAGATGCTACCAAGTTGACTGACTTCAAGAAAATGCTAGTCCAATCCCTGGATGTTATGGGGAATCAATGGTTAGTAGCCTTAATGGCAGTGTGACTGCCTCTGATGGACATATATTAGGAGACTAATGGTTAGCTTCTGTGAGAACAGCCTGTTGGACT
Organism: Stegonotus admiraltiensis; assembly: GCA_032468215.1. Classification (NCBI taxonomy): domain Eukaryota; kingdom Metazoa; phylum Chordata; class Lepidosauria; order Squamata; family Colubridae; genus Stegonotus; species Stegonotus admiraltiensis. The sequence continues at coordinate 26,834 of JANHZT010008060.1, read as the reverse complement.
ACATGGGCTAAGAGTCAAATCCAGCAGGGCACTGCTTATGTTATGAAGTCTGGTCATGAAGACATTGTCTATAGCTACCCAGAATCCCCTTCTAGTGTCAATGCAACCCAATGTTTTTCTGAAGTGAAGCCAAAATTCATTCTACTAGTATTTTCTCCTCCAACCCCTGAAATGGAGCATGTACTTTGTATAACCTACCTGATGTTCTGCTGCCTGGGACTTTCATATACAACTGAACTGTATTCATTCCCAAGACTGTATGACCAATATGACTAAGAAGGTTTCCTGCTGATACTACTCGCACAAAAGCAGGAAGCTTTGTAAGTTCATGTAGCTGTAGTTTCCATCTGTTACAAAACAGCAAATGAATTGGTTATATAATATTTTGGGGAACACAAAGCGTTTTTATTTCCTGAACAGTTTTTAATAACTGTATATAATTACAGTAAAAATCTACAGGAACCTTAAGCATACCAATTGAACCCCATGAGAAAACTAACAGCAACCAGGTGTAATAATGACAATTGAAAAGGAGAATGACATAGGTGAGTGAAAAAGAAAATTATTACTTTGTTACAATGTATTAAAGCAACTTGTCCAAAATAGGGTGTTCTAAATGAGCATACAATTCAGATACATATAAATCCAATTTAATTAATAATTCTTAAGCCATCATCTATATATATATCAACCCTAAAAAGATGAGCATCAATGTCCTTTCAATCTCTCAGTTGAGATATAATATTTAGACCTTCCACCTTTAATCTTATTCTGCAAAAATGCATGATTTCAAAGATAACCATTAGTCTAATTCCAGGGAGGAAGTATTTATTCTTCAGACTGTCAGGGTACTGATGGTGTATGTAAACTGTCCTGATAAATATTACCCACAATGGATAATCAGATGAGAATTTGAGATACTAGTGGATGTGGCTGGCAGCTTGGTGTTCTTTGAAAAATTTATTTCCTGAATGCTCTGGAAAACTTACTCCAGTTATTTTAGGTGGAATATAATTTTAAATAAATAATTGTCATCGATTAAGATAGATGATTTGAGTGAATAAAGGCATTATTTTAAAGGAAAATCAATAATATCTCATTTATACATTGATCGAGAAAAACATTTGAACTGAATTTCTCTTAAGAAAAGAATTTATCTGTTTTGTTCTAGATTCTTTACATATAAAAGCAAAAACATACAACTTTTTAAAAACTAAATCAGGGGTGAAAAACTCAATTTCATTGAAGACCGCATTAGCATTATGGTTGCCCTCAAAGGGCCAGTAGATGGGGGTGGCTGACCCAATGCCGCTCACTGGGTACAGCTGACTTGGGACTACTGGGTCGGGATGGAACAAGTCGCACCAGCTGACTCGATGTGGGGACAATTTGGTGCCCTACAAGCTCCCCCACCCCCAATTGCTGGCAGTCAAGTGCATGTGCGAGTGCTCACAGACATGCACACATTCCAAGTTTGGGGACTTTTATCCACAAAGGAGAGGGCCTTCTCTCCAAGCCCAGGCATGATTCGCAGTTTGTAAGCGCAGACATGGATAAAAGTCTCCAAGCTTGGAATGAGGTGAGCAAGAGGCAGCAGGGGAGCAGTTAGGGTTGCACAAGGGAGGCTGGCCCTTCTCGAAAGGGAATCCCCGTTTCTAATCGTGGTAACGATGCTGGCTTGTTGGGGCAGCCTTCCTTCATGCAGCTCCCCCGCCACGCTCTCCTCTTCTCCAGAGATCTGTCAAGGCAGAAGTTGGACTCGGAGAAAACTGCTTCCTACAAGCTTTCTCCTCCACACTTCCACATGAAGCAGCATTGTCCCCTGCCTCCTGGGGGGGGGGAGACGGGGGGCAGCCAAGGCTGGAAGGGGTATCTAGAGGTCTCCAGCGGAGGAAGGTGACACCAAGGTGAGTGCCAAAGCCTAGTCCACCAAAGGAGCCTCACTGTCCCTCTCAGGCCATGTAGAGGACCCCCAGATGGTGGTGGGGGCAAGCACCCAGCTCGGCCCTTGAGCTCCCAGGGCACTGGGACCCTACAGCCCAGCCCAGCCCCCTCTTCCCCAAGGGGGCGCACAACTGCGCTTACCTCCTTTTCAAGGCTGTTGCTGCTATGCTTGCTCTCTTTGGCCAAGTTGCTCATGGTGGGTGTGGGAGGGCAAAGTGTGTGGGTCAGAGGGAGACCCTTTCCCTCTCCCTGCGAGGAGACTCAGTGTTGTAACCAAAGCAACCTCAGTGATAGGATGGGAGACCACCAGGAGAGGTCAGGAGGAGGACAAGGGGATAGCAAAAGGGCAGCAGGGCTGCTGGTGGCCAAGTGCTAAGGCAGGACTTCCCTCAGACGCACCCTCTCTCTCATTCCAATCTCTTTCCTTCCTTCCTTCCTTCCCTTCCTTCCTCCGTTTCCCTGCCTTCCTCCTTCTCATTCCCATCTCCCTCCTTCCTTTTTTCTCATTCCCGTCTTCCTTCCTCCCCATTTTTTCCTGCCTTTCTCCTTCTCATTTCCATCTCCTTCCTTCGTTCCTTCCCACTCAGGAAGGGACAAAGGGAGGGGAAGAGATTGGCAGGGCTTCCAGTGCTGTGCCACCAGCAGTCATGGCTTTCCCATGCAGAGGTGGAGGCAGTCCCAGTGAAAGGAAAGCCTCATGGGCTGCGAGGTCAGGCCAGCGAGTGGGCTATGGAGGTGCTGTGTGGGTATGGCACTGATCTACAACTTGGTAGCAGCCATCCGGAATGCAGTCAGCCTTAGATCTGACCAGCACAGCCATCCTGGAGCGAGGACAGGAGGAGGTGAGCGTGCGGAGGCAATATCCTGGGTGAAAGGGAAGCACTCAGAAGGCAGTCATCCTGTGGGGTAAGACGGTCACCAGGGACACCAGACCCCTCGTGCTCACTGCCTCCTGTGTGTGCACCCAGGGGGCAGGGTGGCCCCTCACTGGCTCTAGGGCAGCCCCGCAGATCTAAGGCTGACTGCATTCTAACCTGGATGGCCATCACCAAGTTATAGATCAGTGCCCAGCTGGCCTGGGCCGGGTGCCAGTCCTTTGCTGTCTCTAGGGCGGCCTCGCGGACCAGATCTAACCACATTGCTGGCCAGATCTAGCCTGTGGGCCTTGTGTTTGATATGTCTGAACTAAACTGTCTTACGTTGAGTAATTGTAATTGTAGCAGAATTTGCAACACAATATTAGAAACAAACGATGTACAAAACAGGCTGTTTAATTAAGTAGATTTCTGTGTTTTAAAAAATATGCTAATAGCCATCACTGTAATCATAATGCTTAAAATAATGAAGCCAGATATACTTGGGAACACTTTCTAAGAAAAAAATGGTAATAAAAGGAAAGTGTTTAATATTGTATATGTGGCTTTACTCACTTCTTGTCATCTGATAAATCAACGTTGGTCCCAAATTTGATAGTTTTAAAAGGTCCCCTTTTCCTCTTCCCAGAACTGTAAATTAAAAGACAAAATAAGACACCAATAAATATATTGTTTTTTATTTTAAAATATTTTACACACATTATTTTAAAATCTTTGAGTACTAGTTTATAGTATACATACATTTGAAAAGCCAGACAGGTTTATTTAGGGCATTGAATCAGACAAAGAATGCAATGAAACAATGCATTAAAACAGAGATAATGTATTTTTAGCAAACCTCCCCCCCAACATATAAATTTAAACTGTCTTAAATGTTTACTAAGCTATTGATAATTAATAGATTTTAGTTCTGTTAGATGAAATAAAGCCTCTACCAGATCAGCAGTTACATTGTTATGAAGCATTTATTCATGCACCAATTAACTGCAAGCTTAAAAATTATATGTATTTGGTCTAGTGGCGCAGTTTGGTCTAACGCAGGGGTGTCAAATTCAATTTTATTGAGGGCCGCATCAGCATTATGGTTGTCCTCAAAGGACCAGTACCCGGGTCACCGTGACTATGTGTACCTGGCCAGCTCAACGCCACTCACTGGGCATGGTTAACTCGGGACGGCCAGTCAGGACAGAACAAATCGCACCTGCTAACTAGACATGGGGACAACTCAGTGACTCACAAGCACTGTGCCTCCCCAAATGGCTGGCAGCCAAGCACGTGCACACACAGAGCACATTCCAGGTTTTGGGACTTTGATCCACAGAGGAAGGAGAGGGCCTTCTCCCCAAGTCCAGGCATGATTGGCAGTTTGTAAGCTCAGATGTGGGTATAAGTCTTCAAGCTTGGAATGGGGTGTGTGTGCGCGCGCGCGTGCAGCATGTCAAAGGATATGTTCTTCTCCCAATCCTAGACATTGCTGGCGTTTCCCTGTCCGGTGCTCCCTTCCAGCAAAGCAGGAGGTGGAGGATGACGCTGCTGTGTGTGGAAGCGCAGAGGAGAAAGTTCGTAGGAAGCAGTTTCCTCCAAGTCTAACTTCTGCCTTGACAGATCTCTGGAGGAGGGTGTGGTGGGGGAGCTGCATGAAGGAAGAGTGCCCCAACAGGCTAGCATCCTTACCACGATTAGAAACAGGGATTCCCTTTCGAGAAGGGCCAGCTTCCCTTGTGCAACCCTAACTGCTCCTCTGCCACCTCTTGCTTACCCCATTCCAAGCTTGGAAATTTTTATTCACATCTGAGCTTACAAACTGTGAATCATGCCTGGAGAAAAGGAGGAGGCAGGGTAGCAGTGCTCCCTGGTCCTGCACAAGAAAGGCTGGCCCTTCTCAAAAGGGAATCCCCGTTTCCAATAATGTATGATAAGGATGCTGGCTTGTTGGGGCAGCCTTCTCTCATACAGCTCCCCGCCATCCACTCCCCTTCTCCAGAGATCTGTCAAGGCAGAAGTTGGTCTTGGAGGAAACTGCTTCCTGCAAACTTTCTCCTCCACGCTTCCACACGCAGCAGTGCTGTCCTCAGCCTCCTGTGGGGGATCAGGCAAGGCTGGAAAGGGGGATCTGGAGGTCTCCAGCGGAGGAAGGTGAAACCAGGGCAAGTGCCAAAGACTAGTCCACTAGAGGAGCTTCACTGTCCCTCTCAGGCCCTATGCAGAGGACCCCAGGATGGTGATATGGGCTGCCCAGAGCCCTGGGCAGCAAAGGGCAAGCGCCCAGCCCAGCTCTTGAGCTCCTGGGGCACCAGGACCCTGCAGCCCAGCCCAGCTTCCCTGAGGGACACCCAGCTATGCTTACCTCCTTTTCAAGGCTGTTGCTGCTATGCTTGCTCTCCTTGGCCAGGTTGCTCATGGTGGGTGCGGGAGGGCAAGATGCGTGGTTCAGAGGGAGTCCCACTACCTCTCCATGTGAGGAGACTCAGTGTTGTAACCAAAGCATCCTCAGTGATAGGATGGGAGACCACCAGGAGAGGCTAGGAGGAGGGGCAAGGGGATGACCAAAGGGCAGCAGGACTGCTGGTGGCCAAGTGCTAAGGCAGGACTTCCCTCAGACCCTCCTCCATCTCATTCCAATCTCCCCCTCCCTCCCCTGCTTCTCATTCCTTCCTTCCTTCCCTCTCCTCCACTCCCAGGAAGGGAGCAGGGGAGGGGAGAGGTTGGCAGTGCTGCCGATGGCTGTGGCTTTTCCACATTGGGGCAGGGCCATGGGTGGTCCCGGTGAAAGGGAAGTGCTAGCCAACTGCAAGGCTGTGTGGGAAGTGGGCCATGGAGGTGCTGGTGGTGGGCGTGGTGCTAATCTACAACTTTGTGGTGGCCATTTGGGCCAGAATGCGGTCAGCCTTAGAAGTGGCCCATGAGGGGTCTTATTTAACTGTGAAATTGCAGATATTATTTTTAAGGCTAAAAAATTATTTTTCCTGCCTTTAGTCAGATTTAAAACCTTTATGAAGCATTACCTGCCCAAACAGTCTCATTGATATTTTTCTTCTTTCTAAATGACTCCAGCAATATGAAAACTATTTTATATACTTGAGTACACTTGTAGTAAGTTGTAGCAACATAATCACATACAGAAGAAACAGAATATACGAAGGAAATTAGTATGACAGGAAAAAGAAATTAAACAGAGTAAAACACTATATACTCACTTATCCGAAGATGTTGACTCACTATCTGAATGGTCCTTATGATGACTCTTTTTTTCATTTTCCTCCTGCAAATGTCATATAATTTAATACAATTTTTATAGTCTACTACAAATATACAGTATATGTACAATGTAAAGTGCCTATAAATATTTCTAAGATAAACATATTCAATTCACTTCTACTGTCATCATCAATATCTTATCTTCCAGCCATTAACTCTATTCATGAAGGATTAGCTTTCAATGTAATTATTGTTTAAGATAATTATCTCCCTTTATAACCTTACTGTTGATGTTTGTTCTTTAAAACATCAACAGTGATGTTATAAAGACTATAGATACATTACAATTCTATATAATTATACACACAAACACATGTACGCACGCACACACAAACATACATCACTCAATCTTTCCGGGGTTGAGCCATAGCCAGTTCTCCCTCATCCAAACCCTCATTGCCTCCAGGCATTGGGAAGCATCACATGGTCAGCCCAGGATGGAGATGTACAACTTATTATCATTGGCATACTGATGATACTGTACTCCATGTCAGTGGATGACTTTGCCCAACAGCTTCATGTAGATGTTAAATAGAATTAGGGAGAATGTACCAAGCAAAGGCTTCAGACTCAATCTCTTCCTTCTGATCAACAATGAGTGGATCCAGAGTCAAAGAGAGGAAACATGGTGTCTGTGATGGAATCTTGTATCAATTTGCAGGGGAAAGGAATGAAGCGACAAATCAGCATTGAGTTGTTGGTATGCAGGAAGAAAAGTTCTTATGTAATGCTTAATAGCATTTGTCTGATAGATATGCAGAGTGTACTTTAATCTGGCAAGATTCCTATCTATCCGCAAACAGCAATAAAAAAACTATTTTGAGAAATTTGTCCTGTTCTTAGTTTCCCTAGACCTGTGATGGCGAACCTATGGCACGGGTGCCACAGGTGGCACGCGGAGCCATATTGGTGGGCACGCGAGTGTTACCCTAGCTCAACTCCAGCGTGCATGTGATTTTCAGGCCTTCCGGTCCCACCGGACGTCGGGAAACTGGCTGTTTCCTGCCTCCGAGAGGCCTCTGGGGGGATGGGGAAGGATGTTTTTGTCCTCCCCAGGCTCCTAGAAAGCCTCTGGAGCCTGGGGAGGGAGAAAAACAGGCCTACCGGGCCCACCATGCCATCATGTGCCAAAAGCAGGGAGAAATGTGGGGGGGTCATGTGCGCATGCGCAGGAGGGTGGGATGCATTGAATTATGGATGTGGGCACACGAGCCTGCGACCCCCCATGCTCCCCCCACTTTTGGCACATGACAGCAAAAAGGTTAGCCATCACTGCCCTAGGCCATAGAGTTCCTCCCACTCCTAATCCTGAGCTGAGCTGAACGATATCATGATCAAAGTCCAGTGATGATCTGTTAAGCAAGGGGTGGACAATTGCCTCCTTCAAGGCAGATAAAACTGTTCTCTCTCATAGAGAACCATTTACCACCACCCCATAGGCTCAACCACCTGCTATCTTCCAAACAGACCTTAATCGACCAGAAAGAATGGGGATTTAAAACACAGGTGACCAAACTCACCGCTCCACTTCATTAGACCAAACAGATTCAAGTTTTTATAAGCAAGACCATACCTCAGACAACTTCTTAGTATTACAGAGCTGAATTCCAACTCTGAGCAAATACGAGCAACTTTATCGGACAGGTGCGTAGAATAAACTTCAGCTCTGCAAGAATTCCTGGGACTCCCCCTTACAAAAAGACCAGGTAGGGCTTTCGGCGATGACGAGTGTGGAGCAGGCGAGAGAATGGGGCTCCGTTCCTGAAGCTCGAAATATCTTCATTAAGAGCTCTTCTAGGGCATTACCAATCGCATAGAGAACGGCAAATTAAAGAGGAAGCTCGAGAGACTCGGGTGGAAGGCAAACCCCCGAGTTGATTGGAGCGGCACTCCAATGAGATGAAGCCAGAGACTTTTCTTTTGGGTTTAATGGAAAAAGACTTAGGAAAAAAAATTGGAATCTTGATCTTATATATGTTGAGAGCAGCAAGACTACTGTATGCACAAAAATGGAAGGACATTTTGATTCCCACCATGGACGAATGGCTACAGAAGTTGGAGCTGGCAGAGATGGCTAATGTTGTGGTCTGCCAGCAGCCTGCAAAGCTGGCAGCAGAGTCGGACAATGAGGAGGTTGGGGAGGAACATGAGCCAGTCCTGGAGTCTGGGAAAGGCTCGGACGAGGGCTCTGCGTTGGAGGCAGAGGTGGGGCCAGGGCCATCTGGGAGTTATGTGCGGACTCCGGAACTTCCAGAGTCAGACATCAGAGAGGCAGAGGAACAGGGGGAGCCTGTTCCCAGTGCACGCATGCGCAGAGCTGCCAGAAGACAAGAACAGTTGAAACAAAAGGGATGGCTCGGGAGTAGGGCTTGGAGATGATTGGCCCCTCCCATAAGACTTAAAAGAGGAGCAAAGGCAACGTTTGTTCATTCTGTTCAGCTTAAAGCCTGAAGCTCTGTTTGATTCTGGACTCCATGTGGCTTTGCCAATTAGGTCTTTGGCAGTATGTCAAGGGACCTAAAGGTGGGTGATTATCCCAAAGGACTTATCCGGAAGGACTTTTTATAATTAATTGAGACTCATCTATGAATGAACAGTATTCACAGCTGTTGGAATAAAAGAGGTTTTTGGGACTACTCGTGTGTTTTAATGACTCAGGAAGCCTAGGTCAGAACAGCTAAATTGATTGTTTTGATTAAAGAAAAGAACATACATAATTTTTTGCTACATGGAGACTGCTTCTGGACTTTGTGCTTGAGGTGGAAAAAAATGAAACTTTGATTTTGGGTTTTACTGATTAGATTGGTTTGTTATTATAGAAATGGCTAGTTTATATTATTTTGGAAAAGTAAAAAGTTGAGGTTTGATGTTAATGTTTTATTCTACTGCAACAGAGAGAGTAGGATATCAATGCTTTTTCTTCTTTTCTTTTCTTCCTCACTTTTCTTTCTCCCTTTTCTCCCCACTGTGTCCTATTATTTGCTTTCATATTTTTGTATTTTATTCTATAATCTAATAAAAATCTTTAAAAATAAACAAACAAACAAACAAACAAACAAACAAACAAACAGGTCTTGCATCAATTCAGGGAGGTGCACCACCAGAGAATCTTAGAGCCAGCAGGGAGTGACCTGCACATGGCAAGGGACTGATAAAAACATTCCCCAACTGCAAATCATATTGCCACAGCCCCAAGATAAAAACTAGGCCTTTGGCTCTGTAAGTTTTGTTTTGTTTTTGCTTTGATTTATATGCCGCCCTTCTCCTGAGACTCAGGGCGGCTTACAATGCGTTAAGCAATAGCCTTCATACTTCTGTATAT
>JANHZT010008060.1:2500-17335 GCA_032468215.1 Stegonotus admiraltiensis | reverse complement strand
CTGCAAGTTCAACTCTCACCAGGCTCAAGGTTGACTCAGCCTTCCATCCTTTCGAGGTAGGTAAAATGAGGAGCCGGTGTGTGGAGGCAATAAACTGACTTTGTATAAAACAGAACACCGCTGGGGGGGGGGCAGCAAAAAGCCCTACTAAGGAGGTATATACAAAAGTATGAAGGATATTGCTTAATGCATTGTAAGTGGCCCTGAGTCTCTGGAGAAGGGCTGCATATAAATCAAACTAATAAATAAATAAATTTTTTTCAGTGCAGTTTTAACTTTGAATGGTCACTAAATGCATGGTTGTAAGTCATGGAGTTTCTGTAAATATGGCAATCAATCTTAGCAAATACCGTAGATCAGGGGTCCCAACCCCCGGGCCCAGCCACAGTCCACTACCAGTCCATGGTCCATTCAGAACCAGTTCACAGAAGTGATGGGCGAGCCTGCGCTGCCCATTTGTGCAAGTGGCGAGCTTGCGTGGAACCCTTCTCCCGCCCACAAGAGGGTCCACAAAGCTGGAAAGGTTGAAAATCTCTGCAATAGATCACTCCTCTGGTGATCTCAATGATTTATCAGGTCTATTTAGGGCTGCACATATTAAAACCCAAGGCTTGAACATGACATAGTAGCAAACCAGCAATCATTAATCCACATTCCCTCATCTGAAATAGTTACTACCACTACATACTTGTGTGCATTCTTCATTTTGCTTAAATATTATACATTTTTGTATTCTAGTATTTTTCTAAATCTTCAACCATAAAAAAATTAATAACCTTCAGTCAATACAAAAATGGTGTACCTACCCTTAAGGATTCCTGGAATGAGGAGGCCTGGTATTGTGCATATTTAGCAATTGTAGACTGAGATTTACTGCTTTCACAATGCCATGTTTTTTTTGTTCCAGTAAGATCCCAGTTTTCATCTGATGGTTGCAATAATTGTGTCCTTACTTCAACCAAGTGTTCATTATTAGCTTCTACCAAAGTTTTGGTAGAGAAGAGTCCCAGATCTAAGAAATAGGAAATGTGTTTAATAAAAGAAAAAGCTTTCCTAATACAATAGCAGAAAAAGGTACAGACATTACCAACAGAGATTACAAAAAAATATTGCATTATTCCCAACCAAAGCAAATGCTGTTTTAAATATGATAACATTTGGGTATGTCTCTTTAGCAAATATTCATAAAAATAAAATCAGCCTCCTTTGCTCTGCCCCAAATTTAATTTTTATATATCAAACATACCTAATTTAAGAGCTCCAGCAAGGCCACGTATTACAGTAACAGGATTGTTTGGATTTGTACAAAATTGGTGTAAAGGTGGGAAGAAAGCATCACGCTTATTTTCCAGCTACAAAAATAGAAACTAACACTGTAATTTAAATATCATTGTTATTTCAAAATATAAAATTGGATTTAGTCCTTTGATTATTTTGCAAGGATGATTTCATATTAATATTCAAATCATAAAAATGGTCATTTAATGCATTAAAAAACAGTGCAACAATAATCTTCAAAGAAAGGTATAATCAGCTAGATGTTCAGATGCTTATACAAATTGCATAATAATACACGATATGTAGCTGGAGTTTTTAAAGTGTCTAAGAAATAATAAACATCATTATATTTGGAAGCATATAGAAATAAATAGGTCTATATGATGACTTTTATACAGAATATCTATGCATAATATTTACAAGTATAATATTCTTTTTTGCTGTAAATCTATTTCCCTAATTAATGTCTTAAAATGATACAAATATGTAAGCTTTCCTGAAAGAAGTGTGGTAAATTGGTTTCTCTATAGAACGTTTTCTCTTTTTTAATAGCAGTCTGGTTACTGAATAAACCACTTTTGAAATTTATTTGAAATGAAATACTGGGATGACAATGGGAGTCTTATTGTTTTGGAAAACCTGAAATAGAGTAGCTCTCTGAACTATATATACTAATAAGCTGCAAGAATCACAGATAATTGAAAATATATCCAATACCTTAAGCTAGATTTTGCTTTTAATAGGCACTGTCATACTTTTTACAACTATCTCTAGACAATACGTACATAAATACTAGGTGTAGGTGGATTCAGCTTATCCTTTGGCAAGGGAGGATATGGAGGTGGTGGTGGTTTTGGAGGAGGACATTTATCCAATAAAATGCTACTGTTTGATAGGCCGTTTTTGCCCAAATTCCTAAGAAACAAAATAGTTAAAACCTGATAAACACACAAAAATAAAGACCATGTATTACTCTGCAAACAAATTGTAGAAATCATTATTAAGCTTGGAAAAATATATCCTTCATATATTTAATGAAGGGCTTCAATATTTAGAAAGGCATTCCTTATCCCTCCTCAGTTTGCAACATCAAGATAATTAACCCATAAAAACGGAGAGCTACACAAAGCAGAAAAAAGATTTAACAAGAAAATAAATTGTGTGATCATTTACAGAGAACATCCTTTTTATCCACAACTGTGAAAAAGTACAAATACCATGGATAGTACTCAGACACAATTTTACACTTGTGAATAAAGGATGTCATGTCAGGGAATGGGCCAACTTCCACAACCAACTTGCTGCGGCCAACTCGCCACAGCCAATTCACCACAGCCACCTTGCAGCAGCCAAACTCGCCAGGGCCAACTCGCCGCAAGACAACTTGTTGCAAGACAATTTGGCAATTCTATTTAATTATTTAAAATAAATAAAAAATATTTTAATTTTTGCCATTCAAATTTCATTCTGTCCCTACTTTTGCATTCTATTCCACCATGTCTTTGCTATTAGTGTAACTCTTGTCCCACAGTGAGTTATCCTGTGGTGAGATGGCTGTGGCGAGTTGTCCTGCAGCGAGTTGGCCACGGCAAGTTGATCATGGCGTGTTGGTCATGGTGAGCTGGCTGTGGCAAATTGTCATATACCCATCATGTCTAAGTCAATACCCTCATCTTAAGAAGCACTATTAGTGTAACTAAAGAGATACAATATTTTACAAATTCACAAGAATAACACTTTATCAATGAAACAGGGACAATTGTCAACTTTAAATTATTCAATGTTAACTTTTAAAATATTTTATGAAACTTGGAAAATATTTTGAATTATTTTAAGGAATACTATATTTTCATATGTAGTAATTTGAGTGCAAGTTAATTAAGCTTTTCTTTTACATATAATTTAAAAAATGCCTACCAGATTCAGTATCATAACCAAGACACTTATTTCTTAGAGTTAACTTCGGAAGAGGTTCTTCATTTTATACTCATTATTCTATACATCTGAAAGTTGCCAAAGTTGGGAAACATTGTTCTAACAGAATCAATTTATTTCCTTATTTCAACATTTTCCAATAGAACTAGCTTTGCAATACACTGGAAGAACTCATGGATAATGTTCAGTTTCTCCTTCCATTGATGGAAACGGATGTAGTTTGCTATGATATGAACAAATCAAACCCAACTTTCTATTTTAAAAACTCAATAAATAAAACAATGTCAACCAACAACTTTGAATTAAGGTGGATTTTTGGGAATATAGCCATCAATGGCCAATTGCTTTTCTAGAAGCAAAATTAGGAGTCAAAGATTTGGGTTTACTCATTATTTGTACTCTATTAATGCACAACTCTAGAGATTTCCCTTAAACTGCGGCAATCTGGGGAAGGGATAATTAGCAACTGTATCAAGGTACTACCCAACTATATTTTTCCCTTCTTAATCCTATACAATAAAATACTCTTAACAGGAAAAATTATAGTACCCAGATTTTAGTAGCTGGAGTATGTTTGTGTATACCAAGTATGGGTATAGTAGAAAAACACTACTATTAACCATTATTTAATCAAATTCACAAGAAAAAGACCCACAAACTGTAAGTATACAGCAGGGGTGAAATCTGAACCGGTTTGCTACCGGTACTGGTATGCACCAAAACGAGGCTTAGGAAGGTAAGTAGAACAGCAAGGGGGGGGGGATCAGTTATGGCATGCAGTTTAGCTTTGCTAGAAAGCAGGAAATCCTTTCTAGCAAAGCTAAACCGCGCTGCACAGGTGATTGTCGGATCGTAGCTTTTTAAAACTACCAGTTCAATTGAACCTGTAGCTTTTTTTTTTACTACCGGTTCGACTGAACTGGTAGTTTTTATCGCTACCAGTTCGTCCGAACCGGAGCGAACCGGTAGCATTTCACCCCGGTATACAGTAAGTAATCTTTTTTGTGTATAGCTCTAGAAATGAACAGCATTGCTGTATTCAGTAGCAAACTATTAAGAAACTGTATTTTGACAGCAGATATATTTAAAAAGTACAGATAATTCTCGAGTTACGAATATAATGGAGCCTGCCAATTATATTCATAACTCAAAGATTCATAGGAGTGAATCACATAACTTGAATGTGATCACGCCCTGCTTTCGCCCACACATTCACTAAACAATGTGTGGTTTGTTAAATGCATAAGGTATCTCAGGGTGGGGAAGGCCATGGGGGCCTAGTGATGGAACAGGCCTCCCAAGGCCTCTCCGACCCACTGAGATACCTCATGCTTCACCCCCTCCCATCCTGCCACACCAGACTCACTTACCTTGCAAAAATCTGTCTCCTCCCTGCCATGGTTTCTTTGCTTTGAAGGAGAGGAGAGTAGGAAGATTTCCCTTCTAGCGTTTGGTCGGCTTGCAAAGAGTAAAGAACTTTTCACTTTCGGCGTGAAAAGCATTTGCAAACCGACTGGTAGGCTGAAAGCAATGCAATTTCACTTCCAGCATCCAAACGGCTTGCAAATGCTTTTTGTTCCGAGAATGAAATATTCTGGGAGCTGTGATCTCACACGACTTCAGGCACCCATCCACTTTTGCAGAGAATGGGTGCCTGATGTCACACGAGATCACGGCCCCCAGAACACTTCACTCTCGGTGCAAAAAGCATTTGCAAGCTGATTGGACACTGGAAGGGAAATCATCCTGATCTCCTCTCCCTCAAAGGCAAAGAAACCGTGACAGAGAGGAGACAGATCGTTGCAAGGTAAATGAGTCTGGCATGGCAGAATGGGAGCAGGGAAGCAGTTGTGGGGAGTGGGGGAGGGAATAGAGTGAATGTTGCAATGCCTCTGGGGTCATTCGTAAGGGTGAACCAGTGGTGGGTTGCCCTGGTTTGCAAGAACTGGTAGTAAAACCAGTGGGAGGCTCCGCCCACTAACCTAGACATCATCAGAAAGTTTCTGCACATGCGCAGAAGCAAAGCAAACACGTGCACATGGTCCCATTGTGAACCATAGTAAAGGTAAGTAGAACCCACCACTGGGGTGAACCGTGGTGCTGCAACTTTCGTAATTTTGGGACTTTGCCATAAACACTTGGGAGAGGCTTATTGGATAACTTTGAATGGTGACTAAGTGAACTAACTCACCCAACTCGGATTACCTGTATAATTATTTTATGCTTAATGCATCAAAACAAGGTGAAATCCACAACTTTGTTGCATGTGGAGAGGGCTTACTGGAGAATCCCAGATTCTAATAAGGTGTGATGAGAAGAACTCAAAAGAGAACATCCTCTGCAGAAGCTCCCTTCCTGTGGCATTCTTTCCTACCAGTTATAGAAACTTTACTCTGGAAGTTATAGAAACTCCTGGAATTTATGAAGCTTTTAAATGTGTTTGGGGTCTGAGGTGAGAATAGGTGATGCATTTGAGTTTGGATGCTTGTAGCTATTTTGATGTAATTTGGTCTTCTGGTTTTATAACATTTATTATTGAGAGCAACTTTGATGTAAAGGAAGTCCTTGTTTAGCAACCACAACTAAGACTGCTAACTCTGTTGTTAACTGAAGTGATCACTAAGTGAAACTTAGTCACTAAATAAAACTGAAGTCAGATCCTTATGATCTGACTTCAGCTTTCCTTTGCTTCACAGATCTGCGAAGGTCAGAAATTCAAGGTCGGGTCATAAAGTCATTTCTTCATCACTGTTATAACTGTGAACAGCCTCTAAACAAGGATTACCTGTAGTGCATAAGATACCTTATAAATTATCAGTGTTAGTCCTGTCTTGGTGTGAAAGCAACCAGGCAACTTCGGACCAGTACTTCTTTCTAGGAAACAGGCAACACCAAACCACTTCTGAAAATATTGCTATTAATGAAATGGATTGCATATTTTGCTGTACAGGTAGTCCTTGACTTATAACCATTTGATTAAGGACTGTTCCAAATTACAACAGCACTAAAAAGATGACTTATGATCAGTCCTCATACTTACGATCATATGCACTCATTTACAAAATGTAAACACCATCACAGCTAGTTCACAATCACAGCATCAACATTACTTCTAGCTGAATTCTATTCCATTTAGGGATGTTAGAAGCTGAATAATTATATTTCTCCATTTTGGGCAGCTATCATCCAACTTTGTGGGGAAGGTTGTGGAAATGGTGCCAGGATGGAAATTACACAGGATCTTAAGAAAAATGAATTATCCCAAACCATTTTTGTTGTATTTCAGACTGGGGTGTATTACAGAGACTTGCTTGTCAATTATCTTTGGCCAGGTTAGGGTGGGGAGATGGTGCATCCATCCAGCCTTGACTGTGGTCAATGCTCCTGACCACAGTATTGTTTTGTACCAACTGCAGGGGCTGAGCATGGGAAGAACTGGAGTGGTTTCCAGTTTGTGTTGATGGGAAGGGAGCGACTCCATCTGTGATCCCTGTGCACCCAACTCTCTCTTCTCTCCTCTTTTAATCTTTTAAGAAGAGATTGCACAATCATTTTTCTGAAACAATGTAGGGTTACTTGTTGAGCACAGTGTTGGACTAGAAGACCTCCAAGGTCCCTTTCAACTCTGTTATTCTGTTATTCCTTAACATCTACCTGAAACCACTGGGAGAGGACATCCACCAGTTCAGAACTCTGCATCTCAATCATGGGTTGCACAGGTGAAGCTGTCCATATACTAACCCATGGTCTAGACACTATTCGGGTCTGGATAGGGAGGAACAAGTTTTAGCTTAATCCCGAGAAGGTAAGAGTGGCTGTGGCTATTTGGCCCCCTTGGAATGGAGCATAGTTCCATCACTGATCTTTCATGGGATGTCACTTCCCTATTAGAGACCAATATGCTACTATTTTTGATGGGCAGGAACAGCATGACCAGGAGAGCCTCTGCATAACGTCCTCTGGACTATTGCAATATGTTCTACATGGGACTGTCCTTGCAGACCATGTGGAAGACGTAGCTGGCATAAAATGCAGCAGCATGAGCAGTAATGGGCACCTTCCTCCCTTATTTTCCTACATGTGTAGGGTCAAATTTTTGAATCAAGCAGATGTTGACCAATTGGTTGTGGCAGAAACTGACTGACCAGCTTGTCACCTGGCATTGTGAGTTGAGTGTGGGTGACTGGCCCAAAGTCATCATGCGTTAAGTGGGGCTAGAACTCAGTCTCCTGGTTTCTACCTTGGTGCCTAAACAACTAGACTAAACTGGCTCTCAGTAATGGGCACTTCTCAAATGTCCATATGTCATCACTGCTTCACAAGCTGCATTGGCTGCAAATTCACTTATGGGTGCAATTGAAGGTGCTGGTTGTTACCTATAAATCCTTCATGGTGTTAGGCCTAGTTATCTGATGGACCATCTGCTTCCAGATTTCTGTTCACCTGGCATGTTCAGGCACAGTGGGCATGTTACAGGTACCCTCAATTAAACTTTGTCGCCTTGTACAACTGAGGAAGCATCCCTTCCCTGTTGCTAAACCTACCCTCTGGCATAGTTTCACCTCAGAGATACATGTGATGCCCACTCTCCTGGATTGTTCCCAGGTCTTAGGACAGTGTTTCTGGGAAGTTTATTATTGTGGTTTTGTTGGTAGATTTCTCTAGCTTATAGCAGAACTCAACTACATAATACAATTGTATTTGTATAAGAAGCGGTATTCTCAATTTCAACCATTTCATATTTAATATGCTTCAATAATTTATCAGTCCTTAATTTTCTATTATATTTCTCACTCCTACATGGTTTATCACTTGCAATATATGTTTACAGTAAATTCTTTTAATATATAGCGCTCTACTCTGTACTCTACTGAGCTGTGCTCTTTAATGTAATTGTTCAGAAGAAATATATTCATATAAATATATGAACATTTCTATATTTATCTGCTGTATTTCTATACTTCTCCATAGACTGACATTTTATACAACAGACGTTTATAACAAATTGCACAGTAAAATCTAAAAAAAAGTTAAATAGCTACAGAAGAAAAATGAAAAAAAAATCAGATTCAATTGTGAAGAATTTATAAAACACTGACAGTTCTTTTTAATACAGAAATAAAAACCTTAGGAAGGTAAAATGTCAGAGCAGAATCCTAAAGCAATCCTTTACAGATAGTCTGTGGGTTATGACATATCATTCAGAGACTATTCAAAGTTACAATGGTGCTGAATGAATGGAACTTATAACCAGTCCTCACACTTCTAGCCAATGCAATGTCCCCACAATCATGATCTAGACACTCAGCCCCTGGCTCATGATCACAACACAGTAAACCATGGTCATGTGACTACAACTTCTGAAGTTGTATACCAACTTTCCACAAGTTAAGTCAATGGGGAAGCTGACAGGAAGTCAGAAGTTATAGTCACAGGAGGTCCTTGCTTAATGACTCACATGGTCCCTGGGTTATGATGCCAATCCTGACTATTACATTTTTTGTCGTTAAACAACATAGGCAGTAATAGAGTGCTGACATATAAGATCCTTTTCAAACATTCATAAGAATGAAATATAGTCAATATTTCTTGGGGCTGCTACTAATTTTCAAACATTTTTTATGTTTTCAATTACATTATTCATCCATATTTATATTCATGAGTTCATTCCTTTCCGATTCACAACTGAGCTTCTATAGTAATCCTCTCACCGCCATATTCCCTCATTGTCATAAAGATGTTTAGAATAAATTAGAGAGAAAACTGAGATTGCCTATTAAAATATATGCATATCAGGTGCAAGTGTGTGCTTGTTTTAAGAGTTATAGAAAACTAAACCAGCTCTAGTGTGCCCTGTAGTTTGCAGTATGGGCTATGCTGTAGTAAGAATGCAACATTATAGTTACTGGAGATACTTAAATTCTGACCACGAATACATAATGCCAAATCCAAAAAACTCCAATATTTGCATGCACTGAATGTTTCTTTGGAAAGAATGGAATGTTTCTTATTTATTTTCTTATTTATATTTCACACTTCTGAACTGCCTCAAAGAAGGACTCTTTTTTCCTTTCTTTCTTTATAACAATTTAGAAACTTTGTTATGTTGTTAAGGCAGGATGCATCATGATTGGCTGCTCTTTGAAAAAAAATAATCCAAAGATTCTTTGGGTTTATGAAAATAATTTCACAAAGCTATAGTTCCAATAATTAATTTTTATAATAAAATCATACAGACCAATCATGACAATTATTAAAATCCAAGTTGAAAATGCTGCAAATCCTATAATCCACAGAAAGATGTCCCAAAAGCCTAGAATTGGTTCTAAGAAAGGCAGCAGAAGTGTACTTCCAACTTTAAACCTTATCTCTACACTAGTAGAAACTTCTATAGGGTCCACTTGTCAGGTTTTGTCAAAAAAGGAGAAATTTTAATCTTGGGAGGAAACCATTAAATATATTACCTAACTTTAAGACAAATATATAATGTTATGCAGTGGTCAGTTTCAAATTTTTTTACTACTGGTTCTGTGGGCATGGCTTGGTGGGCATGGCATGGCTTGGTGGGTGTGGCAGGGGAAGGATACTCCATTCCCTCCCCAATCCAGGGCAAAGCTCCTGCAAAATCCCCATTTCCTCCCAATCAGCTGAGACTTGGGAGACAGAGAATAGATGGGGGCAGGGCCAGTCAGAATTTTTACTACCGGTTCTCCGAACTACTCAAAGTTTTCGCTACCAGTTCTCCAGAACTGATCAGAACCTGCTGAAACCCACCTCTGATGTTATGAATCATTTTTTAAAATATATTCCTATTACATGGAAATTCATGTCTGAACAAAGCTATTTTTGCACAGATATTTTTAACAGTTTACTACAATAAAATGATGCAAATTACCTATGGAAAATTATAATGAACTATTGATACTGTTCACTGAAATCTTATACAGAACTTTTGTATATGTATAAGTGAATAAACGCTCTGTATTTTTCTTTTTTAGTTTTCTTTTTTCTGTCATTTTTTATTTTTATCTATTGTATTAATAGAAGGAAAAAACCCACATGGTTAGAAATTTAAAAAATTGAGAAATGTTGATGTTACCAAAATATAAAACCAAAGAAAATATTTCCTACTTCAGAGTCTGTTTTGGTGGTGGATGTGGGGAAAACAGAAATTTTTGAATTGTTATACCTGTTCAATTATTTAAAGAAATTTTCTTACTTCAGAAACTGAAAGTTTTAAATCTGTACTTTAGTGATAATGCTAAATTTTAATATTAAAGTTAAGGTTAGTGTCTGCATTTAAAAATGATGCTTAGTAATATTTTGTCCCAAAATATTCAATTAGAAAGAATTGTGAAAATATGCATAGTTAAAACAGAATTTAATATTCAGAATGTAAAACTCCTATTTTTTCATAAAGAATTACAGTGCCTTCTTCAACCTTTTGGCCATGCAATTCTGTTCTTTCAGGGAACAAAAGAGCAGGCTCACATAGCTACAAGGTGTTGTTTTCAACTCCAATTCTTTTAAGTTGCTCTATTCTCCTGAACAAGCAAGGCAATCAATTCCTTGTTTCTAATGCAATCTCTAGAGCAGTTAAATTTATTGCTGTTCAACACAGACTGACTGGGCCGATCTCTTGCTGTTTGCCGAAGTATAACAAGGTGGTGCATAGCAGTATCAGGTTCACACGCTTCAGATCCTTTAGATGCCAAGTCAGCTGGTCAGAAGTCAGAAAAAAATCTACCAATCTCTTTAAAAGTGAACCATAACCCGTAAGTGCAGCCCAGGACAAAAAGAACAGGAACCAAAAGTGTACTTTGTGCCTAGCTCTATGCAGGGAAGACATGTTGGGAATGGAGACTCCTTCAACTTAAATAAAACCAATCCTTTCCCAATTATTTCAATGGGGCAGAGGAGAATATGAACATTTACCATATTTACAGTGGATATAAAAAGTCTACACACACCCTTGTCAAAATGCCAGGTTTTTGAGATGTGAAAAAATAAAACCAAGATTAAATCACTTCAGAATTTTTGTACCTTTAATATAACATATAAGGTACAAAATACCTTATATACAATTATTATATGCAAAATATATATTCAATTGAAGAACAAACTGAAATCTGGGGGGGGGATAACAATAAAAAAATACAATAAGCTGGTTGCACAAGTCTGCATATCCTCTTATAAGTAGGGATGAAGCTGTGTTCAGAATTAACCAATCACGGGGATTTGACTGGAAGCGTCGCGGTGAGACAGTCGGGTATTAGTGGGCTCTGATGAGCTCTGCGAAATCCCAGGCTGACAAACCGTTGCAGAGGGGTCTTTGGACCGGATCTGTCCTGTAGGGACAGGAAAGAAAGAGAGGCACCTCGGAAGACCAAGAGGAACAGGCAAGTTCCTCGGAGGTCAGAGGAAATTCTCTCTGAATCTGCAGCAGGGGACGGTGGCCATTATGACCGCCAGTAAGCTGGGGCAACCGGATCAAACACTGTGCAGGAGTGGAGAATTGAGCGGAATATTGGTGCCGGATGAGTGATATTTAACTCATAGGCAGAAAGAAAAAAAGAGGATTTTTAAAACAGTTGTAAATGTCCTGGCATGGTAACAGCAGCTAATAGGCGTGGAAAGGACGGAAAAAGAAGATTAAGGCGGAAATTATAAAGTGATAAAACCCGATCTGAAAATTGTTTTTTTGGATTTAATTATTTGGAGAACTTTAAAAAAAATCAGAAGAATTAAGAACCCGAAAAGACCCTTTTTTAATTTGGGAACTTTAAAAGGAGGAAGGATAAAGAAGGAAGAAAAACTTGTAATAGAAAGGACCGGTTAATGACTTTAAATTGAAACTAAATTGGAATGTAACACTGACTATGCAAATCTGGACTGAATTTTAAACTGATTTGGTGCATATAAAGGTGAAAAAGAAGAAGAAAAATTAAATAAGTAAAAATTGTTTAAAGCTGACAGCAAACAAAATGGACACTTTTCCAGCTTGTTGATTGTAATAGTGGATTGCAGAGATCCATCTTCAGGAGAAAAAAAAATATTGCAACACTGAATCTTTGCTTTGGAAAGAAAAAACAAACAAACTTGGACCTTGAAAAGGATAACAGCATGTGAGAATTTTTAAGGAGGCTTTGTTTGTTCACAAGTGTCTTGGCTTTGGAAAAAAAAGAGAGAATTACAATGTAACTTCAATTGGAATAATATTAATCTAGAAAGAACAAAATGGTGCAGGAACTTAAAGAAATGATGAAAACAATGTGCTTATCATTGAAAATGGAAATAAGGGAAATGACCACAATCTTGCATGGAAAATTGAAACTTGATGACCAAAAAACTGATTTAGGATACATTCAAGCTGACAAAGAAACAACTAATGAGAAGCAAGAAAAAGAGACTAACAATGAAGAAGACAAAGACAAGGAGATTGATTATGGAAAATTAAATGATTATGTGTGTAGCAATAATAAAAAGGAGAATTTCAAAAATTACATTGGGATTAACAATGGAAGAAGAGAAACAATAGAAAACAAAGAAAGAAAAGAGGGAGGAATAGAAAGAATATAAAAAACATAAATGATTATACTGGGATTATCAGTGAGAACATAAGAAAAAGAAAAGGGCTGGAAAAGAATGGGAATGATACAGCAAAATAGAAGAGTATATGCTCTTAAAAACAAAATGATTGTATTGGGTATAACAGTGGAAAGATAAGAAAAAGGGAAAAGAGAGTTCAGGACTTTAAAATACAAAAGAAAAGAAGGGGAAAGAAAAAGAAAAAAAATAAATCTATCTTTCTTTTTCTTTTCCCCTTCTTTCAAATGAAAAAGGAATATGGAGTAAATGAAATGCATCTTAGAGAAAAGATGAAATTGTATTTCTAATGAAATGATTTTAAACTATATGGATGTATGATGAATGTAATAATTGGAATATTTTTAATTAATGAAGGAGATTGTAATAATGGGAATATTTTCAATTGCATATTTGGAACTTAACTAAATAAGAAAAGAAAGCTGAAATGATATTGGATTATGAATGAATTAGATATAATTAACTGGTTTTTATAAAAATGTTGAAGTGTACTATTCAGAACAATTGATAAAGAAAAATTATTTGAGACTGGAATAAGAGATTCTAAGAAAATAATTAGGAATTGTATTATGTTGTATGAGTTTAAATTTAGGAGTATTGGAGTAAGATTGATATTTAATTGATCTTTCATTGTATGTGTTTCATTAATTAGTGAAATTATGATAAATGGATTACTTTTAAAATAAGAGATAAGAATATAAACAATTGATGAAATAATATAATGGTAATAATGAATTATTTAAGTCAATATGAAGACATGACAAAATGTAGGAATATCTAAGACTTGAAAATAAGACCCACAAATAAGATGTTTAAAACATGAAACTGCAGTAGTCAGATCATTTGGGTTAAGATATATAGTTAATTGGTTTCTACTAATATGATGAATTGTATTATTGGGAATAGTTGATAAAAGAATCATTGGTGATTAGAAGAAGAGAATTTTAGGAAATAATTGGGGACTGTACTATGTTATGTGAATCTAAATTAAGTGGTTCAAATTTTAAGGAGGGAAGAGAAAAATTGAGCTATAATAGGATGAGATGAAGGGTAATATTGGTTTTTTAAAATTAAAGAGAATAAATGCTATGAGAAAAATTGAACATATAAAATTGTGTTAAAGATGAACAAAATCTGTACAAATTTAAGACCGGGCCAATATTCTGTTCAGAAAAGATGTACTGTATGTTTGTTTGTGTGTTTAAGAAATAAAAAAACTTTACAAAAAAAAAAGAATTAACCAATCACATTCAAACTGATGGTAAATTGTAGTCAAGACCCATCTGCCACCAATTCAAGTGATTCTGTTCAAGCCCATATAAAGTTCAGCTCTTCTGGTAGGAGTTTCCTGAGATTTACTCAATTGCATCTTATACCAAAAGCCATGGTCTGCAAAGAGCTTACAAAGCATTAAAGGGACCTCATTGTTAGAAGGTATCAGTCAGGAGAAGAAGAAAAAATTCCAAGGCATAAAATGCTGAAGATGAAAAGGAATGTTACTTTTCAATATGACAATGACCTAAAGCATACCGCCAAATCAATAGAATGGCTTTGCCAGAAGATCAATGTTTTTGAATGGATCAGGTACAGCCGGGACCTGAATCCAATTGAAAATCTATGGGGTGACCTGAAGAGGGCTGTACACAGAAGATGCCCTTGCAGTCTGACAGATTTGGAGTGCTTATGCAAGGAAGAGGGGGCAAAGATTCCCAAGGCAAGATGTGCCATGCTGATAGGCTCCTACTCCAACAGACTGAATACTCTCAAAAAATCAAAAGATGTTTCAGCAAAGTATTAATTTAAGGGTGTGCACTTAAGCAACCACATTATTGTGTGCTTTTTATTTTCATCCCCCTCCTAAAAGATTTCAATTTGATTTTTCAACTGAATTCTACAGCCTAGAGGTTACATTACAGGTGGAAAAAATTTGAAGTGATTTATATTGGTCTCATTTTTTTACATCTCAAAAACCTGTCATTTTAATTGAGTTTTTATATCCACTGTATATTCTGCCTT
>JANHZT010008058.1:25955-37770 GCA_032468215.1 Stegonotus admiraltiensis | reverse complement strand
GACCCAGATTGTGGGGGCAATAAGCTGA
The DNA here is from genome assembly GCA_032468215.1 of Stegonotus admiraltiensis. Classification (NCBI taxonomy): domain Eukaryota; kingdom Metazoa; phylum Chordata; class Lepidosauria; order Squamata; family Colubridae; genus Stegonotus; species Stegonotus admiraltiensis. The sequence continues at coordinate 37,742 of JANHZT010008058.1, read as the reverse complement.
CTTTGTATAAATATACAAAAGTATGAAGGCTATTGCTTAATGCATTGTACGCCGCCCTGAGTCTCCGGAGAAGGGCGGCATATAAATCAAAGCAAAAAAAAAAACTTGAAAGACCTGAAGCAAGATCAGCACATTATTATTTTACCAGCATACAAAGGCTGCTCAATGATGGTGATGAACCACACATATTATGAAATGAAGACATTTGTCCTGCTCAATGATTCCTCAGCATATAGACCAGCAAAGACATCAGAGATGGAAGCAACGGCCACCCAATTGAATGCTTATCTCTGCCAACTCAAATGAAACAACTGTATAACAGAGAAGGAATGATGGAAAATGAGAGGAACAGTGCCATCCCAGTGAAATTCTACAAAGTCCCCAAGATACACAAAATTGGAGACCTCCTCAGACCTATCATTGTACTATAAGACATCTCTATGTATAACATTGCTAAATGACTGTCACAATGCTTAAGCTTCCTGACCCAACTCTCGAACCGCATGGTCACATCATCTACACAATATCTGACAAAACTACAAGGCTTAGTTATATGTGGCTCCTGATGGTATCATGGTCTCCTTTGATGTATTGTTCCTATTTACATCCCTCCCTCCCCACTTAGCATATGAAGCAACAGATAGAAACAAGAAGATGAGTACAACACAGATCAGAACAGTTCTCCAGAACTGGTCAGAACCCGCTGAATACCACCTCTGGTATATTTGCCTTCATTTGTGGGTGATCACAAAGTTCAGTCCATGCTATGTGTTTTTCAACCAAATGAAAGAGTATTAAATACATAAATTGCTTTATATGAAACAAATAGAGTTCAACTAACTTTGTTGAATACTTGTGTAGTTGCATTTGAAAATGATGGATTGAAAGAAGGGAAGATGAATACCTTGGAATCTGGTCAGTCTATATTTAGAATGTAAGATTTTGGGATTTTAGATCAAATTCTTTTCCCAATAACAAAGATTGAATTTTTATTCCATGCTTATATATCCTCAACTACATTCACTGACTAAGAGAAGGTAGGATTTACACGCTTCTCTTCACTTCTCTTCTTAAGACAAGGGGCCAGATTGGTGTAATAGAAATTTGCCTCAAAACTATAGGAGGTCTCTTTTGCCTTCAACCTTTTAATTCCTGTCATTTTCTGCTGCCTTCCCATAGTTGCTAATTTTCTTTTCCAAACAACTCTAAAATAATGAACCAATAATAAAGCATCTTTGGATCCAGTTATTTATTGCTTACCATTCCATGGTGACTTCATTTTAATCCACCTAGAGACTAATGGCAACTCAGCTTTTACTTGTCATTGTAGCAACAAAAGATAATAAAAATATAGGAAGTGAAATGTCTTACAATATATGGATCTATACCCATAAAAGATTAATGGGATAAGATTCTGGCAGGATCCGACAGGTAACCAATACAGTTGTCTCAATGCAATCTAAGTCAGTTTGCATTTCTCATATTTGCCAGGAAGCAAACAGTAACTCTATGCATTCACTCAAATTTTGGTCTGTCCTTGAAAGATAAATTAAAGCACATTAATTGAATTATTCCTATAGCGGATAAAAGCATGGATTAGCACGATTGGTACAAAGTAAAAGATTCTATACAGACTTTTAGTTGAACTAGATATTTACAATTTGTTCATTAGGAGAATGCTACAGTAGGCAATGTTGATACTGAAATCTGTTGTGGTGATTTCCAATTTTTTCACAGTAACTGATTCTTTAAAATAGCTATCAATCCATATAGATATAATTATTATAAATGTTATTTTATATCTTTATTTACTAGTTTTTCTACCCAGTCTGATCAGAAGACTCAGCAGTTCACACTATATTCATTAAATTGCCTAAAATGTCCATGATAAGCATATAAAGATAAAACTACAAAAATAAAACACAGTAAAATACATTTAAACATGCATGCTAATCAAGTCAAAAACAAACTAATTCAGTAAATGGTTATTCTGGCATTTGTTCCTTTTTTTTCTTGTGGTAACATCTGCTTTTCTTTAGATTTTCACATTTCACCAATGTAAATCAAGCTAGTGAAAAACACAGGTTATTTGCCTTATTCTGATAGAATTTTTAATCAGCAAAACAGTGTAGTTTTCCTCTTTTATTGTTCTCACAATGAAAAAAAAGCTATAAAAAGTGTTGAGCTGTGCATTACAAATAGACAGCATATTTGAGCAAATTTACTAGCTATTATTAATTCTAAAATGAAGAGATTTTGGGGACATTCTGTTTAATCTTCTGTTAATATAAATATACTTTGCATTCTTCCCATCAAGATAAAATAGAACGTCTGCCTTATACTTTAGCTATATATTAAATTAGATCTTTCCACATTATTCAAAACACAAACCCTTCCCTTTATCTTTTGGATTTGGAGAAAATTTGTCTGTACAGAATGTCCCATTATCCAATGTCACAACACTAATGCTATTTAGCCAACAGCTAAAGAATAATGCACTTTACACAGAACAGTTTATCTTGTTTTGTTATTGCTAATTAAACAAAGAGTGCCACTGATTATTTACCTTGTCGCTGCAGACACATCTACATGGTTGATGAGAGAGAAATAAAGCTATAATAGAATACACATTAATTTTAAAGCTATATGCATAGTTGCTTAGAAATGAAAATTTATTTAGCTTTTGCTGTTTGCTTTGTCTTCACTCAACAATGAACATGAAGTAAAATCTTTTCTTATTCTTAGCTGGAAAGTGCCTGTAACCTTTTGCAGCCAACGTAAGTGTTGAATTTATTTTCCATGAATTTATGTTGCAAGGTCTTTATTCTGTTTTATTGTGATAACTGTTACCATCATCCAACTCACAAATACCAACTTGAACCAGAAAATATATATCTTTGTAGCATTCCATCTAGGCATCCACATATCTAACATTAACTGAAGATAGTCACTTATTTGCCTTGTATTAAATTAGTAACCACTGCTCTGTCACTGGGAAAAAATGAATGGAAAATGGCTTATGAAACATGACAAAAAAAAATCCTAATGGAAACTTGCAGTTATTTCTCTCAAAAAAAATTAAAAAATCCAGCAATAAACAGAAAGAGCTGGATGCAATCCTACTTGAGTTGTTGCACTGCTTAAGGCCTACATTCAACAGATTTGTTTGCTTGTTCAGTTTATGCTGTCTAGCAGCTCACTTGCCAAACAACTCTGGAAAGCTAAGAAGGTTTTTTTTAAAAAAATCAACTATAAAGGGAAATAATAAAACAATGAAATATAATGAAATATGCTCCACCAGTGTTCAGGGTTATAAAAGACATATATAGCATTATGGCCCATTGCCTGGGAGAAGAATTTAGGGAAAGGAATGCTGCTCAATAGGGCAAGCACTGCGACAGAAAAGGTATGATCCATAAAGTGACAGTGTTTAATTTCTGGAACCTAGAAAATGCAACCTTGTTGTATATTATAAAATAGGCAGGGATGACTGAAAACCAATGATCTTCCAAAAATCTAGGTCCTCTATTCTAAATCGATGTTTCTTAGAGTGTGGTCCTAGGACTTAGCTGTCTTCCAGAGCCCTCTTAGGGGTCCACAAAATCATGTTTGCCATGTTGAAAAACAATATGATATTAAAATCCCATCAAATCATTGAGTGGTAGCAACAATGAATGACTCAATTTAATTTTTTAATATGGAAAATATCAATAATTCATTCAAAAAAGCTGTTTTGGGATCTTCCAATTTTTTTTAAAATGGGAAGTGGTCCCAAGAGAAATTAAGTGAAAGAAACACTGTTCTAAAACCATTCCTTAGTGAAGCTACTACTTCAACAATAATGAATGTCTTTCCTGCTTGAGCAGGGGGTTGGACTAGAGGACCTCCAAGGTCCCTTCCAACTCTGTTGTACTCTTATTCTGCTTTTTAAAGACAGGCTAATGTGAGGTCATTTTTAACATCTACTTGCATATTTATTCTGGGGGCCTCTTCCAATGTTCTTACTAATACATAAGTAAATTATTTTGCCTGGATTAAAAAAGGCTTATAATTATACATCTCCAATAGAAACTTGCATTCTATTTGTAGAGCAAAATAGTGTTTGAAAGATACCATTTTAAAGAAAATCTTACTTGTAAATACAGTTGAAATCATAGCTGGAGCATTGGAATTTTTAAATGTTTGTTCTTTACTAGCAACCCTGCAGTTTCTATAGTGAAATAAGTTACAAAAACGTATTAGTTTTGGCAATATTGATTGCAAGAGAACAGCATTAAATTAACATTATTTGCCACATTAAGGCCCTGATCCTGATGAGGCTTAACAGGAATGATTTTCTGAAGACCATTCAATAAGTTTAGCAATATAGACAACCCTTCTCAGCAGTCTTTGTGGACAAAACCAATGAAGTTTTTGAATTAAGGCAATAATTCTATTGCCTAGATTATTCTCAAAATATAGGCTATGCAACAAATTCTAACAGTTCAGCATTTATCTTTAAAAAATTCTCAAATAAGGCAGATAACTCCAAAGCTCCAAGAAAATGCTAATTCCTAAAATAGAATGAAAGATGGTAGCATATTTTTAAATTAAATTAAAAGACAGTGTAAGCAGTCTAGGCATTTCAAAATGAAATTATATTGCTTTTAATATTTTTTTTTACTGTTCCTGCTGAATTTTGATTTAGCTGCCCAATGTGGCAAAACGGAGGACATTTGGAGCACTATCTGCAGAACTCCATGGCTTCAGATCACAGATGCATAGTCAGAAACCCTCCAGATGTTTTCAACATTGCTCCAGAGGTTTAATTTTAAAATCTATTGATTCTTTTGCTTATTCAACATTTATTACTTTGGTTAAATGTTTGAAATTTGCAGTGTGGCAGTATACGACAGGCTTAACAATCATACAGCTGTTTCATACTACTGGAGAAATTGAAATCTTTCCCCAGTTAAAACTGAAGTTGTGGAGATAAAATTTTGCACCACAGAACTGAAATCCTACCCTAATGCATACAGTTTGGAAATAAAACTGGAAGACAGAATTGCTCCATAATAGAGTAAACTATACCAAGATGTAAATACTCCCAAATGTATGGATATTAAATAGTGTTTTCAATCATCTCTTCAACTCATCACTGCCAAATATCTCCTAAGAAACGTGTTAGCGTTTGAATCTCTTGAGCATAACTAATTGGCACTTAGAAATTTCCTTAGAAAGAAAATTAGTATATAATGTATTCCACCCACACTATAACTTTAAAGGAAAGCAAAAAGCAAAGTATGTTTTTCTCCCACTTGCTATTTCACTTTCATAGTTATTCAGTTCACATTTTACTGGATTTTTCAGAGTTTGGGATTAGAAAATAATCCCAAGAAAATAATCTGCAGAAAATGATAGAGGAGGAAACTAACTACACTTGCTGAACTACCAAATGGAGATTTGCCCCAAGATGTTTCACTAAAGCTTCAGTCCTATCTCATGTACATAGACCACAGAGTACGATAATGACGTTGGCGAATCTAGAAAAGGAACTCCTGGGACATTATTTTACCTGGAGTATAAAATTTTACTGAATAAACCACATTGGTACAGAAGAAGTAAAACCAGCTCTGTGTTTCCTGGGTAAAAGCATAGTTAATTCCGCTCTTCCCCATGGGCCACCCACAGTCCAAAACATCCACCAATCATTCCTATTCATTTTATTATGGGAAACAGCCCAACTTGGATATCTGTTTTGTGTGTCCTTGGGGTGCCAGCAATGTCCCAAGATGCCAATGGATGCTTGAGTACCATTCTCCCTCCCTTGCATTCCATCTACCCGCTCTCCCTGTTATTGTCAAGCTGTGAGTGAAGAAAAATATAGGTCAAAGTGAGAATCACTCTTGATATGCTGATCCCCCAGAAGAAGGGTAGATCTGAAACAATAATAAACATATATACATATTATTACTTACAAACCAACTACTACTGCATTCCCTACTGGGACCATTGAGGGTACTTAGTGTGAAATGTCTTAACCAACCTTGCTGCCCTAACATCTGGAACAGCCACCCACTCAGTGTCCACCAACAAGTAGCCTTTCCACAGTACTAGATATTGTAACTTTCCCTTATATCTGGAATCAATAATTTTTTTGATCTCATAGTGCTCCTATCCCTTAATTAGGATGGGAGGAGGAGGTGGTGCTCTGACTGGTCTCAACCTAGTCTTGAAAGGGGTTTAAAAGACTACATTGAAATACCAGATGAACCCACCTGAGGCTTTTTGGCAACTTCAGCTCCATCATTACCAGATTTATGATCCAGATGGTTTGGAAAGGCCCTATGTATTTGGGACCTAATTTTTTACAAAGTTGCCTCAGGTTCAGATGTTTTGTGGACAAATACAGTACACCTTATCCCAGGGGTGAAATGCTACTGGTTCAGGACGGTTCACCCAAACTAGTAGTAAAAAATGCTACGGGTTTGCCGAAGCGGTAGTAAAAAAAAAAGTAAAAAAAAAAGTTCCGACGATCAGCTAAGCAATGTGTGATTGTCAGAACCTTTTTTTTTTACTTTTTAAGAATTTTTTACTACCAGTTCTCTGGAATCGGTAATTAAAAATGCTTTAAAAAGTAAAAAAAAAGAAGTTCAGAGGATCGCACGTCGCTCAGTTGATCGTCGGAACTTTTTTTTTTACTTTTTAAGCATTTTTTTACTACGGGTTTGGGTAAATAGGTAGTAAAAAACTGCTTTAAAAAAGATTTTTAAAAAGGTTCTGACGATCGCATCTTATTTTGGGGGAAACACAGTATTCAGTTCATAAATTCTTATACACTGACATAAAGCACTGGTTGTCCTTATGTTTTCATTCTTCTTTCCTTCAGGATGTTCTGCACTATTCTTATTTATCTTTACCTTTTTAATGAATGATAACTATACTACAAATGGCTGTTATTTATTCTGATCTTTAGAAATACTTGCGAATTATGCTTGCCAACAGTAATATAGAACTTTACTTGCCCATTTCACAATTACATTTTGTAGCTGTTTATGAAGCCTGTCCAGCAGATACTCTTCTGTTTTCCATTACTAAAATTTTTTAAAACTATCATTTTGTATTTTTTCAAGAAATCAAAATTCATTTGACTTCTTTCACCAGTGGAATGAAACCCGCTGCTCAAGCAGGGGACTCTACACTATTTCAGACAAATGACTGAAGCTTTTTCTAAAGCTTCCAGTACAAATAACTTCTGAACCCATAACTTTCACTGGTTTATTGTTCTCACTGTCAGGAAATTTCTCCTTATTTCTAGGTTGCTTCTCTCCTTGGTTTGTGCTTTCTATTTCCAAGCCTGAACACAGATCCTTTTGAAGAATCAATATTTTTATTTAATTTATCCAATTTAGGTTTCACCTTAGTCTCACTCTTTCACTCTTCTTCTAGTTTGCATATCAGCTAAATAATGTTTTTCCATCTATTGGAATGCTTTCCCAACTACTAGGTAGTTAGTCATCTTGGATTGTTCCCAACCATTTTACATAGTGGACTGATGAATTCCCTATGACAATATTAGGGAATGAAAGTATCTAGCTTATATACCATTGACACTAAAATCTTACTGCATACATTTATATAACTTGATTACTGTTCCAAATATATTTTATTAACAGTGAGATGTCACTGCTTAATCTGTTCCTCAAATGATTCCCTATAATACTTTTGAAAGGCTGTGTATTTTCCTAAATATAATTTATATACATCCTGTGCTTAATGACAACTTACATCTTGTCTGCAAAAATTTTGCTTCAGTTCCAGGATTAGATCAATTATTTATAATTTCTTGAAATTAGCCAAGCATTTGTTCCTGTTTTTCAATCCATTTCTGCTTTTTCTACTATGATGGGTGTTTTTATTGTTTTATGTATTAACTACATAATGAAATGAAATAGTAAAAAAAAATCACTATTTTTACAAGAGCATCAATTAAATAGTTGTAATATTTTAAAACATATATTTCATGCATATGAATGTATTATAAACACATGGCACTACAGAACAACAGTTTGCACAATGTAATAATTATGTACATAATTACATTGGGGAAAATGTCATGGTTGTTATTATTAAATATTATAATTGAAAAAAGCCTGGTGTTAACATTCTATAATGAAGTGTTAGGCTAAACATTTAATACATTTTGTTATACATTCCCATGCATAGCATGGGAGGATCTCATTGAACCCAATTCTTAAGCAGCCACATTAAAAAAAAGAGAAGACTATTAGCCATCCTAATATTAGATTGCAGGACGTTTGATAAATTACACCATCAATTCTGAAGCATTTTAGTTTCATAAAAACAAGAAATACTTCTGAAACAAGTCTGACTATAATGAGATAGGGTGGCATATTTAAATAATGTTTAACTAAAAATGGGTCATCTTTTCATCAAGGTATTTCATTTATAGCTGATCAACATACTAGGCAAGGTATTACTTTGTTTGTCAAATGAGATTTAGTTAAAATCTTTACAGTAATGATGAGAATGATCCATAAATACAACTTCTATTATATGAAAGGAAATGAAAGACATACTGGAAAATAATTTTAATTCACTCTAAGTTAGCCCTATAGCATAACTAGCACAATGCTATGAACATTAACAAACATTTTTCTATCAATGAAGGGGAAAACATCCAGATTTATTTAATAAATTCAACAATACATTAAAAACTCTTAAATAAAAAACATAACAATTATTTTATTTATTTACATCTTATTTTAGTTCTTCAGATATTCCTAACTAAAATTCTTTTGATTTTTATAACTATAATGCATGATTCTTATCATAATACTATAAGTTCACTAATTTCATGGGTGAGATAAATGTACACTGATGTATTCTATATATTGACATATCTTTTACATTCCCTTTGAAATATAAACTATAAAACATTCATCTAAAATGCAGGTCTACACTTTTAAATATTTTTTCCAGGTTTTTCCTGTTTCTAGCTCATGCTAAGTGAAAACTGCCACTAGAGGCTACCCCAACCTTAACCCTCTTAAAGAAACTTAAAACTACTTTTGGAAGAGAAGCTGTTGGTCATAGAGAAGATTGTTAAAAGACACAGGTTGTGTTAGATTTTCAGACACAAAACAAATTTACAAGATTACATTGTAATTGTAAGAACTCTACAGTTATCTACAAAATTCCCCTTTCAAATTTTCTGAGGTTTTCTACATATTAGGCAGTGAACATTATCAGAAATGTATGCCAATCCCACTGATATATACAGAGACTCTGAATGAATAAATAACATCAATATTTGGATTTTGTTTCATTTAGTTTATCAACAAAATAGTCTAACATCATGAAGTGTGTCAGTAATCATTCATGAACCCTCTTCAATAAATTCAATTAAAGGGAAAACTAGGGCAGGTGATACCAGTTTGCTTCCTTAAACTATCTGAGTCAATTCAGCTTTCCTATATAAATCCCATAAATCTTATCATAGTTTAGTTCTCAGATTCCTCATATACATGCATCTCCATTTTAAAAAAGTCATTTGTTACTTTCAGAAAGTTCAGAACTAAAGAATGACTGTTCCATTCTTGCTACTACTCCTATATTCCTGTTGGGTGTACTGAAGTGTTTCCAGGTTGAAAGGTTCACTGCTGCCCAAGGAATGCCCTGTTGGAGGCTCCTTTCATGTTCCCATTAAGTTGCCCACCAAAGTGATATCCATCTATCAATTTGTGGTCACCCGCTTTCAAACTGCTGGGTTGGCAGGAGCTGAAATGTGTGATGGGAGCTCATCCCATCCTGCAGCAGCAACCAGGTCTTGAATGCAAGCCTGCCAGATTGTCAGCCCAGTGTCCTAATCACTTAAGCTGCACATCATTCTTGCTTTGATTAACATTATTTATTTATTTATTATTTAGACTTGTATGCTGCCCTCTCTCCAAAGGACTCAGGGCGGCTCACAACAATAAACACACAATATTCAATTATAAAATATAAAAATATAAAAAACCCATTAAAATCACATTTAAAACCCCTTCAGTCCAATCCGGCCAGGCCAAATAGCCATGTTTTAAGATCACGGCGGAAAGAGCGAAGGTCAGGAGTCACCCGGAGCTCCAGGGGGAGCTGATTTCACAAAGTAGGCGTGCCCACAGAGAAGGCCTGCTCCCTGGGAGTCACCAGTCGACACTTGTCTGGCTGACGGGACCCCAAGGAGGCCCTCCCTGTGAGAATACACTGGGCGATGGGGAGCTGTCACTGGCCGCAGGTGGTCCACCAAGTACCCTGGGCCTAAGCCATGTAACATTAACATGTTCTAACATAGTTTTAGAACAATGATGCTACAATAAGGGGGAAAAGCAAGCCTACACAAGGGAGATATTATGGAAAGGGGCTGTGAAGACATCCATTTGTGCAAACCATTGAGGAAACAAAAGAGTAGTATGGGAATACTGAAGAGGGAACAAACCTCTTTGTTAGGCATGGTAGACCAGTTGACACAGTTGCCAGCCAGCAAAACTTGCCTTCCTGCTGATATGGGAAGGGTAAAAAAGGGAAAAGAATGACCATTCAGGTCTTACAGTTGCCATCCCAGACAGTAAAGAAGGTCAAGCCCCCATCCATCAATGTGACGCTTCGGCTAGCCATCCTTTCCAGCCCTTCTTGGAAGTCCCCACATTTTCATAATTTATTTTTTAGCTTTGGCTTAACATTTTAAGACATTATACTAAATTATTTAATTCTTTGATTTAATTTCTCCCAATTGGCTGGGGTCCTGATGGGGCATTATATAGTGGCAATGGTTAGTAAAGAAGATACTATCTCTGTCCTGTTGTATATTGCTTCCTTCCTAAGCCATCTTTGTTCATTTTAATGTTGTAATTTATTATTTTAATGTTTTATATTGTCATTTTTATCTTGTTTGTAAGCCACCTAGAATCCTCTGAGGGTGAGATGGGCAATTTATTTATTTTATTAATTAAATTTACTTTTAATTTTAATTTTGGGAGATCTTAACCGGATTATTTTAGTATCTTTTTTATTGTTATTACTGTTTTAATTTTTGCAAGCTACCCCAAGTCCTTCGGGAGAAGGGCGCCATATAAGTATGAAAAATAAATAAATAAGTAAGTAAATAGATTTCAATGGGGTTTTTTTCTGTTATTTTTATCTATGGTTTCGCATGCTTTTTAGTGATCCCTTTTAGCAATTCAAGGGGTCCTATAATTCTTTTCTTTTTCTTTGACCTATGAAAATACTGTTTTTTTCTATATGCAGTTTTTTTTTAAACTTAGAGAATTAACTTATATCTTCATTGAACAACAGAGAAATACTTATTAAACTAAGAGTTTAAACTTGCTTGCTTTTATAAGAAACATACATTTTCACATGAGAAATATATTTTATCTTGAATTTGTTGTGCAAATTTATATCAGTGGGAATTTAAAACTTGTTAGTAGCTATTAAGTCTAATTAATAAGCCATTGAAATCTGTAATGGAACAAGAAATAAGTGTTTCAGGAAGACACTTTTTAATACTGCTGTTGAATATTTAATAAATATATTGCATTTATTAATTATGATTACTTACATTAAATATAAATGTTTTCATTGATATTTCTAATATTTTTAATTGTATCCTGTGGATATGTATGCTTAGATATTTTATTCATGATTAAAGGTAAAGAGCCTTGGTTGTGCAGCGGACTAAACTGCTGTTAAAGTAGCACTTAGCTGCCAGCTGCCTGCAATTACTGTGAGTTCAATTCTCACCAG
>JANHZT010008058.1:14143-25855 GCA_032468215.1 Stegonotus admiraltiensis | reverse complement strand
TATACAAAAGTATGAAAGCTATTGCTTAACGCATTGTAAGCCGCCCTGAGTCTCCGGAGAAGGGTGGCATATAAATCAAACAAATAAACAAACAAAATTGTAATATTAAGTAGAACAAGTTACTAGAATAATGCATGTCAATATGCCCCAAGAAATCTAGCAGTTCTGCAGTGTCAACACTTAACACCTGTTCTCACAAATGTTAAGATTTGTCATGGGTGCTTTCTCATCTGGTTATGATGCAGAAAGTAATAAAGTAGAAAATGTAATCCAATAAACATTAACACCACTCTTATAGTGTATATATGTGCAAGTGAAATTCTGACAGGTAGTTCACTTTTCAAATGCCTATTTACTATTATTTTTACATCTCCTTTTAAGTAGTTGCATATCTGATACAGTTGAGACATTGTCCAATTATAGAAGGAAGCTAGTGAAAAACATCCAGTCCTCTGAGGCTTCTCAACAAATCCATCATTAAGCAGGAATTCAAACGTGTTGAGTGTGGGATAATAATAAAATCTGTTTGAAATTTCTAGGCAGTTCATATGGCAAGAAAGTGTTGAAACTAAAAAATGTTTGGACTCTATTTTTGACTGCCAAGCTTGACTTAAAGGGAGGCTTGGACTTTGGAATTATTTTTTCCAACAGAGAGTACGCTGGCTTTAATTCTTCTTGGTTTACTTTGCGTGTAAGAGAACAGCTGTATAAAGTAAAACTAAAATTTCTGCTATAGTGATTTTAGTACAGGAAAGTGTTGCCAGATTCATCAACAATGACATTGAAAAGCTGTTTTCTTTCTTTCTTAAAAAAGATTACCAAAACCTGAAAATTACCAGTTTTCAAATTGTACTACTTAAACCTCAAATATGTGGCTACATTCCCTACCCTCCTCCCAATTATGATAAGAAGGTTTATTGCTTGTTTAATTTTTACTTTTACATGTAGCTTTACACAGTTTGACTTACACAGTTTGTTATCCATGTGTAATGCAGTTAATTTAACAGACTTGCTGTCCTTTTGCAACTGTTGTGTATAGGTAATTCTTTTTGTATTAAAATGGGTACTGCTCAAAAAAGGAATAGCAGACTTTCCACTATAAGTTGCATCTTTTCCCATAATATGTTGAGCACATATCATTAGCTTTTATAACCATTGTCAATAATTTTAAAATAATATTGAATGTGCTGTTAACTCCCAGGTCTGATTATAGTGATGCATTCTACATACAGCTGATCTATGCCTTCTCCAGAAACTTTCATTGGTTCAGACTAGTTTTCAGAACTCAGAAAGACAGTATTTTACCTGGCTATTTTGAAGCTTGTTTGAGGGGCCTTGAAGCTAAAGCTGCCATGAGTAAAACAAAATAGCTATAGCCAAGAGTATACAGATTATGTTTCAAAATAGCATATTTCTGCAAGGCTTATTAGTTTATGTGATGTCTTGCATATTGAACCATAACTGACTTCTTTTCTGCCTCAGTCACCATTCTTCAGCCCATCTCTCTGACCATAATTAACCAGTTTTGTAATTAAACTGTTATTCTGAATTCCCATACAGGATAGGATACATATGAATATGTAAATGTATGTACTAAAGGGAAAACCAGTGCTTAAATACAATGTTTAGCTCATCAATATTTACAAAAATCAGAAGAAACTGGGGAAATCCATGATAAGCAATGGTGCAGAGAACAGAATTCAGATTTCTCCAGTTATAATATTCAGTTCTTCAATCATAAGATTAAGACAGAAGTTGACCATCATAGATGTTCTTCCTCCCTCACTGCAATGTAGAATGAAAGGAAAACTAAACAAAAGTTGTCTGGGAGATATCCATATATATGTCCATATATGCAAAGCCATTTATGTTTCCCTATTCTCACTCTGCAAGGAAGTGATATCTGCAGCCAATTCTATGTGTATGTTTCAATTTTACAAAGGAAAAATAAAATTGGAGAAAGGTGAAAATATTTCAGACACAAGGGGAAAAAACAGAATGAAGGAACAGAATTAAAACCGTGCCTTTGCTATCTATTTTTGTTACCTTTGTTAACAGTAATACTGAAGATACAAAAAGTTTTGCGTATTTATGGAGTGTATTTCTGTTCTCTAAATTCTGTTCCACCTGCTGTTTCTTGGATTGGAACTAATCTATTGCAGAGAAAATTGAGGTGATTTTGGTCAGCACCCTCCAGTTCATTCATGCATTTTGGACGTACTTAGCAGAACATACTTTGTGTGATTAAAATCAAGAGACAGATGTATCTTAATAAAGTTACCAAGGAAATTAGACAATTAGACAATGAAAGACCTTCATCTGATCTTGCAGGTGGAAAAAAGGAAAAGGAAGTAATCTAGGAAAAAGCTGAAGGAAACCGTCTAAAAACATCAGAGCCAACCTTTAACTACAGAAAAGATGAACAAAAACCAAATGAATATTCTTTGTTTAATATAATTATACCTCTAGTGGTTCATAGAATAAAAGATGCAATGAATTAATGCAGGAATTCCATCTTCAATATTCATAACTTCAAGTTTTCTATTTTCAGACAGTGAGAGAAGACAATTAAGAGGTGATGATGCCATGGTTCTTAGCATGTGCCAATTTGCTGTTGGTTTGTGTATGGTTTTCATGAAATTATCCTTTTCTTTTCTTTTTTTTCTTTTATCAAACTTTAAAGATCCATTCAGTCTGCATCCCATAACTAAATTACTATTCTTTTTAATCTACATATGCCCAGGTTTAGAAGGTATAATAAGGATACTCTTGAATCAAGCTTGAGTCTTGGTGGCTTTATGGACACAACCTCATCATTTCCTTAACAACAGTATAGAAGTGGTTTGCTATTGCCATCTTCACAGGATGTTTTCAACTTCTTGTTTTGCTGAAAAAACCTGTACTTCCTAGCAGCCACCCATCTTAATCAGATTCTGCTTAGTTTACAAGCCAAAACAGGCCAGATACACTACCTCTGATGTCTATCCTGTGGGATAGACATCGACCCACCAGTTACAATACTTTAAAAAAAAACTGGAGAAAAAGTTATTCCATAGTTAAATGCAATCATGTCACAAATTTATGTAGTGTGATTTCAAGTTCATATTTTTAACCAAACAGTGCAACTTTAAATGATTATCATTTTGCTCATTTGTGTGTTTGAGGGAAATTTTGCAAAGGTGTGGGTGGCAGTCCAAGGCACAGATCACAGAAAGGATAAACCAATCACATGAAAGTGATGATATCAATCTAAAGCATCATTTTCTCAAGTTTATGCAACCTACAAGGTATTTTGAAAAAAATTTCTGCAAAGCCACGTGTCAGGTGCCACTCATAAACACCTATTGTTAGTGTTCTGAAAAATTAGAAGTGTCTATAGCAAATGGCAACAAATATATTTCCTTTTCTGCAATATATTTTTCAGTTTCTCAGAAATGCAAAGGAAGATCAAAGAAAAATATGGCTTCTACATATTATTGCTCATCCAAAAAATACAGACAAAATTACTCAATTTTCCAATTTTGACACCCATATGTCCCATAGTGCCAAGCGTTTCTTTTTTTTTCAAGATTAGAGAAACATCAACTCATTAATCTTGATGTTTGTATTGAGCATTCAAATCACAGCTTTTTCCCCAAGTAAAAAACCCTAAACAGCATGTTTTACAGATTTTCATGCCAAATGACCCATTTTCTCCTCCAGTACAATGCTGCATCCATTCCTGCTTTAATTCCTATCACACACCACCAGATGAAATAAACTGCTTTACTCTTTTGTACAGCAGAGTTACAGTACCTCTGATAGCATTTTTAACATATTAAAAATGAGAACAGTGAGTGTAAATTATTTCATTAATTTAAGAAAAGCCTTTTCTTTTAAAAGTTTTCTCTAATAAAGCATATTTCTGTGATATTTACCACAGTAAATATTAACAGTAAACAATAAATTCAATTAATCAGCTAAATCACATGCATCCTTCCCAAATTAGATATTCTTCATATACAGTTGGGAATGATGGGAGTAATAATCAATACATTTGGAGGATGGCCTATTTGGAAGACTGTTAATGTATTCAAGGCATAGTGGGCATGTCTAATAATTATTGCATTAGGATAAAATAAGAGACAAAACAAAAGCAAGAATGTTGTTTGATGAAGGAAGAGTAGAGTAAATATGCAATTTGAAAAATGTCACTAGAATGCTCATTGACTGAGTTCAGATAGCATTGAACTATGCTTTTTTTTAATGGGGATTTGTTGAATGCTTTTTCCTTAAAGAAGAAACAATAAGTTATTGTTTCATAATTTATAAATCATGAATGATGGAGACAAAGTTGAAAAAGCTACATTATGGTTTGATTTATAAACATCTGATAAAACATACTATAGCTTAGTATAATATGAATTTAAATTATTTCAGGTTCATTTAAGAAATTGGTATGAATTGTGCTTGTATATAATTCCCATAAGTCATACAATAATAAAGAGCAATGTTATTTATAGGATTGAGGTAGGTGTCATTGGTTTTGAGTGAGTTAAGAAATTAGTTTGATGAAAAACTGGTAGAAACACACAGTCAGAAACAGACCACTTCCTTTTTTAAAAATTTTACAGAAATTATCTTTTCAGCCACTTCAGTTTATCTTCAAGGTAATCTATTGCTCTTAGGTTTTCCTTATTCTTGTACTCTGTGATTTCTGTTTCAAGTGTACTTAGCTGTTATTCTTAAAGCTATCTCAGAATCTTTACCCTTATTCAGCCTATTTTTAATGAGTAAAAATGTAGTCAAACAACATTTCCAAAATTAGCATTGAAAAAGAAAGGAAGCCAAACCAACTCCAAGAATTCAAATGAGAAGATTATGCAATATGTAAGCAAAGATCCAAAGTGTTCCTAAAAATCAAGCCAAAAAGGTTCAGGAATCCTACTATTCAAGTCTTAAATAAGACTGAACAACAAAACCACATCTTTGTTTTTGCAGTCCGGTAGAATGAGAGAATAAACATTTACATGCTTACACAGATGATAATAATTTACAAGACCGAAGTGGTTTCTGGTCTTGTAAAACTTTCACATCAAATCTCTACAATTGTATATTTAAAATAACATTCATTTAATTTATTTTCAGCAAGTAAATTTTCTACTTCAATTAACATTCTCTTTAAATAAGCTAGAGATTCCACCATGGCCACTTTGAGGCAAGATCACTTAAGAGGAATGACTGGTTACTATATCTGAGCTGCAAAAGTCCAATTAATCCAAAGTAATTGGATAAGAAGTTACTTATTTTTTAATTGTGTATATGAATGTAATACTAATACAACAGATTTGCAGTAGTTAATATGTTATATGAAACATAATAAAGCATTAGCAGTCATCACACACTAACCATCTCTCCCGATGAAATCATTGAAGTCTCCAGAGATGGCCCAGAATATAAGAACAGTGATGGCTCATTGGCCTCACGATTCTGTAGAGTCATCTGCAAAAATGAGACCATCAAACAAAAGTTCATTTACACTATAAATTCAGTGCCAGATCCAACCACAACCACAGCAAACTTTGATCACGGCCTGACCTATCTTTACTACAATGGATCCACTCCCATGAACTCCGTGCAGAACTCAAAAGACGCCAAGACCTAGGTGACACAAATCTATACATCGACTATCATGTTGACTGCATAAAAAGTAAGACAATCAATCCCCCAACATACAACCCTCCATCATCCAAAACATCCAACCCTCCATCATCCAAGACATCCACCCAACCAACATCCAAAACTAGGTACACATGCCCCTTACTTCCTCAATACCAACCATTACTGACTTCAAATGCAAATTAATAAATGCAAGAAGCATCGTAAACAAAATGCTGGAATACTGCTACATTTGACATCATATTTGTCTGTGAAACATGCATCCCTCCCTGACTCCATTATCACAGTAGGAGACTATCACATTTATCGGTCTGATCGCAAAACCCACAGAGGGGGTGGAGTAGCTACCTTCTACAAAAAGTTACTAAACCTAAAAAATATTCAAGTTGCACATGGACTCGCTCTTCCGGAAACTATCGTCTGTGAACTGTCCTTAAACACCACACTTCACTTCTTACTATGTTACAGAGCCCCTGTCTATGATATCACAAGTTAACTTCACTACTAACATGGGCAGCCTCCTGCCCATACTGTCTCATCTTTCTTGGTGACCTCAACCTGCTTCTTATTAATTGGACAAAAACAAATGTACAACTGAACGCATCCATACAACCCTATACAATGCTGTTACAAAACTAGGTCTAGATCAACTAGTAACTAACAACACTAGACTCAACAACTGCCTCAACCTCATCTTCTGCAACAGTTTAAACTCAGTTTATAGACTACAAATAAAAGAACCCTTCTCCAACAGTGACCAGAACATGATTGACTTTTGTCTCAATATACGCCCTTACAAAAATCATCCAAATAAAGGGATACTCAACAACAACTTCAAAAAAGCCAACTATGATCTCATAGACACTGACCTCTTATCTCTTGATTGGCAAATTCTATTCTCTGGCTGTAACACTGCAAAAGACCATTATAACATTTTCTTGCTCGAAATCAATACAGTTATTAAACTATATGTACCACTAATCACCACAAAAACCAGGAAAAACAAATTACCCATATCAATAAGAAAGCTCCAATCCAAAAAAAATCCCTCTGGCAAAAAACCAAAACTGGCTATGTAGCTAACTTTAAAACTTTAACAGGGGGAATGCACTGCCCCCAGTAGGCCTTCCTAACTACTAATGACCAGCAGGGTGGGCGTGGCCATGGTGGGCATGGCTAGGGGTGTGACAGGCAGCACTCAGCCAGGCCCACATAGTTGATATTAAATGCAAAACAGTTCCAAAAAACAAGCAGATTTTATTAAAACAGCTGAGAATTAACTCATTCTCAGCATATTCTAAATGAAATGAAAACAAAGTCCTTAAAACACCAGTCTTTAGTTTATCTCTGACCTTGGGATAATTAGGCAAACTGCCAAAGTTCAGGAACAGAAGAAATAACTACAGCCAAACAAGAAACAATTCTGTCAACAGTTGTTTTCCGGCAAAGAGGCCAAGAGCCGTTGCTGGTCTATTAAGCCTTATGGGAAGGGCCAATCATCTCTTGGCCCTACTCCCAAGAATAGGGCCGTCCTCTCTGCTTTAGCTGCTTCTTCCTTCTGGCAGCTCTTCTCATACGTGCACTAGGAACAGGCTCCTCCTGTTGCTCTGCCTCTCTACTGTCAGCCTCTGGAGGCTCCAAAGTCCGCACATCACTCCTCGATGGCTCCGGCCCCATCTCTGCCTCTGACGCAGAGCCCTCATCTGGGCCTTTCCCAGCCTCCAGGACTGGCCCATGTTCTTCCTCAGCCTCATCGCTGTCCAACTCCGCTGCCAGCTCTGCAGGCTGCTAGCCAACCACAACAGGCCTCCTGTACTCCCCTGGAAGCAAAAATGGGCCAAGGGGGGCCATGCCACACTGCCCGTGCCCCATTTTGGGCCTAGGAGGCCTCCCTGAAGCCTTCTGGGAGCAAAAATGGGCTGCAGGCAGTGCCACATATACCCCACACCCCATTTTGGGCCTAGTAGGCCTCTCTGCACTTACCTGGGAGCCAATATGGAGCACGTGGGGACTCCTGGAAGGGGCAGGGCAGGATGGGGCGGGGCGGGGCGAGCCAAAAATTTAACTACCAGTTCGCTTGAACCAGCCAGAACTGGCTGAATCACATCACTGCCTTTATTGCCATAAAATAATATTAGTCCAGATCTGGTATGTATATTATAGAAATTATTTTGATCGGTGTCCAAGAATTTTGTGAATTTATTATCAAAACTGTTTGCATTCAATTTTTGTAATTGTCATAAAGGAAATTTAAGCAATCATTTTATACTAATGAAATTTGAAATTGTGGTAATTATTTGTGGCAAATAACTCTTCATTTTCTGAAGGCTACTTTGGAAACACTATTGTTTTCTTTTCAGATATTATAATATACATTTTGCAAGAAAAAAAGTCATTTTCAAATGTAATGAAACTGATGGATTTAGATGAAATTTTTGTTATGTTTATTTGGCAATGACATTTTCCATTGCCGTATGAAACAGACAGATACACACAACTTTCCTGAAGTACAAATGCATGTATAAAACTTCCAGCTTCTAGCACAGATACATCACTTTATATTCTATTCTCTAATGTCAGTTTCAGAAAATTTATTAACAGGAAACCAAATATTCACAATAGCTCTGGGGCTGTTATGCTATAAAACAAATGGCCAGAGCTCACTTTCAAGAAGAGGTATAGAAAAGACTAAGCTCAAAATATTTTGAAAACAGTACCATATGTTTTAAAAACACAGAGAAGAAAAACAATGCTCCTAAGATATTTTCTCATTAAAAATGTTTTCTTCGTGACTCCACCTGCAACTTTTGGACTATATAAGAGAAAAATGCCATAAGGGGGGAGAAAAAGAAAACAATATTTTTAAAAATCTCCAGTTTCTGAATAATTCTTGCTTTCATGCTTATGCATCTATTGAATATTACGTACATCTCAAATCTCCATTCTAATTTTTTTTTAAATTACACATTATATATCTCATTCTCGTTCTTTTTCAGTTTGGAAGACTGTGGGAAAGCCATACCATTATGAGATGACAAATTCAGTTCAAGATTTTGATTACATTCCTTTATAATCTTGATTATTAAACTGCCATTGCATGTCACTTTCCTTAAAAAAGAGCTAAAACTATAAGAAACTTCAACAGTTCTGAAGTTCTGAAATGTGCCAAATTTCCAAGAAATCAAAGCAAAAATTTTCAAAGAACAGTTTTTTCATTGTAAATTTGTTTGCTCAGGCCACTTTTACAGTACTCTGAATAATCCTTTGCCTTGATCTTACTTGATCAGTCCCTTCAGTATCATTTCCTAATATGGTAACATATAGAACTTATCAGTATATCTGAAATGGGTGCTACTTATATGGACCAAAAACCAGGAAGATACACATTGGACTATATTATTTACAATTAAATAAATCAGCCTTCCATCTTTTCGAGGTAGGTGAAATGAGGACCCAGATTGTGGAGGCAATAAGCTGACTTTGTGTAAAAAGAACACCGCTTTGGGGGGGGGAGGGGAAAGCCCTACTAAGCAGCTATATACAGAAGTATGAAGGCTATTGCTTAACACATTGTAAGCCGCCCTGAGTCTCCGGAGAAGGGCGGCATATAAATTGAACCAATAAATAAATAAATAAATAATTTCTGTACAGTTAAAAACAGATTCTTATACAGAATATACCCTTATATTCTGGGAGACAACACACTGATAATATCATTCTTTTGGAAAATAAAAAAAATTGGAATGTCTATGAAACAAAAATATGAGATGGGGAAGTAAAGGAATAAAAAGCTGGATAACAGAGGTGAATTTTGTATGGATAAGTATAATGTAATATGGAACTAATATATACAAAACATAGATTAAAGAGCCAATGATATATAAATGTATTAGAAATTAATATATATGTACTTGAATAATACTTACACTAGATAAATGCATATCGATTTGTAACTGTTAATTGCTACAATAATATATTATACCATGTTTCTTTTATCTTCCTGTTATGTTCCCTTGGCAGAAAGTAAGGGCTTAAACATTTATTTATCTATTTTTTTATTTTATTTTATTTATTATTGAATTTATATACCGCCCTTCTCCCGAAGGACTCAGGGCAGTTACAGCCAGAATAAAAAACATAAATACAAACATTAAAATCCAATTAAATATATATATATAAATTATTGCTCACAATCCTTCCAAAAAACATCAAATGATGAGGCAGAAAGAAAAGCATACCTGAAATATTTCAACACTTTTACAAAAGGAGACAATCCTTCAGGTAATCTGATTCCAAGCCACTTAAGGATTTATAGATTTTAAGCAACTCTTTGAATTGCCCTGAAAACAGTCTAGCATACAGGACAAATGTTGTAATTTAGGAATTAGATTCTGTCCATAACAGCTGCATTCATTTATCATCTGAACCTGTTGAAGTTTGTAAAGTCTTTAAAGCAGCCCTAGGAAGAGTGTGAGACAGTAATCCAAACTAGGTACAAAACAAGCATCTTCACGATCCAACAGAAATTTCTAACAATGAACATTTCTGATTATGACATACTATTACTAAGTCTTAGCTTTATTGTGTTTGGGTAAGGGATTGCCCTTTTTTATAAAATCTATTGTATACCAATGAAGTTAGAAAAGCTAATATAAATAACCTTGAATCATGATTTTGTCCAACTATGGATTTTAAGATTGGTTGCTGAATTTCATAAGAATATTATAGGATGGAAGGGAATAAGTGTAAGAATAAATGGAATACTTATCAATGATTCAGCAGTGAGCAGGAAAAAAAGCAAGAGTAAAAGATATCCGTAAATTGTTTAACCCTTAACCACAGACATACTATTTCGGCTACGCTATTACAGACATGAGGTCATAATGACCTCACTAACAAAAAGACATTTGATGTTTTCATGGTTGGATCTAAAAATTGATGTATAGAGCAGTAAACCAAAAAATGTATTGATCTCTATTAAATCCACATCGTGCAGGTCACTTCTTGTTTCTCCATCCTTGATCTTCAATCTTCCTTTCTAATTTTTGCATTGGTCCACAGAATGATTGTGCTAATAATTCCTTTAGAAAATAATAATTTCCAAATCTCTAGAGGAGCCAGTGAATTTCCAAGATATCTAGCTGCTGACCGTAGTCCAGGTAATTGCACAACAATATTGTGACTAGCAGTTCTGGATCTATTGCTTCCAAAAGGTGCAGAAGACCATTTGAATTTGTTCTTGCCATATAAATTATTGCATGATGTAGATTGTACCTGGTCATCAATTTCATTGGGAGCTTCATCATCGCTGATGTTAGAATTGGGGGTGGCAACAGCAGCGGGTTCCTCATCATCTGTTACAAAATTTTCGTCCAATTCCACTTCACTCAGATCAGTCTGCTTCTCCATACCATTTTAGAACAGCTTCTTTGAAGTTTGGATCAGCAAATCATACTCTTTCTGGTGGAAAATGTGGCCCCGACATTATAAAAAAAAATATGTTAACAAAGATCTGCGGTCAAAATGACTGAAACTCAAATTCAAATGCTGCTATGGAAAACACCAAATAACTGACACAAGTGCAATGCTACATATACTCTTACTGGTAGGTAAACAAAAGCTATTCGCAACTGGAATGGTCTATTTATAAAAATAAGGGTGTTCCGAACATTTTGGAAAACTGTTGCAGTCACTATGACCGCAGGTCTGTGGTTAAGGGTTAATATGATTATGGATAAATATATAAATAATGCTTTTGGTGATGTTAGCATTCATATGATATGTTGGTTCAGGATGTGAATATTGCATATACTTTTACATGCAGATAGTGTCATATTGTTAACATGTATATATGAAAAAAGGTTAATGGATTGAAGGGAAGAGGACAAAAATTAAAGTTGTGGTTGAAACGCATACAGAAGATCCTGAAAAACTTAGAACAGAATACAGAATAATGGAATTGGAAAGGACCTTGGTGATCTTCTAGCCCAGTGGTAGGCAAACTTGGCTCTTTCACACCCTGTGGACTTCAACTCCCAGAATTCCTAAGACAGC
>JANHZT010008058.1:0-14043 GCA_032468215.1 Stegonotus admiraltiensis | reverse complement strand
GGACTTCAACTCCCAGAATTCCTAAGACAGCTTGGCACCACAGGGTGTGAAAGAGCCAAGTTTGCCTACCACTGTTCTAGCCCAACCCCCTGCTTAAACAGGAAACCCTATACCATACCAACTGGCTATTAAATATCTTCTTAAAAACCACCAATGGTGGAGCATCCACAACTTCTGGAGGCAAGCCACTGATTAATCGTTCTCACTGACAGAAAATTTCTCCTTAGTTCTAGATTGGATAGGTCTTCGTTAAGTTTCTTCTCCTCTTTCTTTTTACCTTCATTTTATTCTTCTCCTCTTTTTTGTTCTTTTTCTCCTACCCTAACAACCATGCAAGGAAAAAAAATGCTATGAGGAAAAGTTCATCAGTAGCAGGCACCCCATGCCATGCCACTGCTGACAATGCCACTATTCTTAAATTCCCCTCCTTCTTCTCCTCCTTCTCTTCCCTCTCCTTGTGTGTAAACAACAGAAGACAGTGCAAAATTTGTACATACTAAAAGTAATATAGTGTGCAAGCTGTATTTCCTTTTCTCCCAATTTGATTTAATGTCTTGATTACTTAATTAATGTCACTGGATGAAGTCATCCACCAGTTTTGAATTAGGGATCATTCTGTATGCTGATAATATCCAGTTATACATTTTAATCCTTGCATCCCAGGCAAAGCAGTTGAAGTTCTGTCTCCATATATCAGGATATATGGAGATAAAGATTGGAGAAAAGAACTCGGATTCAACCTTACTAGACTGAATTACTGTGGCTTTGGATGCAGGGAATTTTTACCTTTGATTCTGGATGGAGTTCTGCATACCAGATAGAACCACTATGCAATTCTTCCACGATGCACTCATGGCTCCTCTTTGAAGAGATGATGACAGCCATGGTTCAGAGACCCTTTAGACAAATCCATTGTCTATGACAGAATAACAGAATCTGAAGGGACCTTGGAAGTCTTCTGTTCCAACTCCCTGCTCAAGCACTAAACCCTATATCATTTCAGAAAAATGGTTGTCCAATCTCTACTTAAAAACGTCCAGTGTTGGAACACTACCATTTCTGGAGGTGAGTCATTTCAATGATTAAAACGTTATAATGGCCAGGAAATTTTTCCTTAGTTCGAGCTTGGTTCTCTACTTGATTAGTTTGCATCCATTCCTTCTTGTTCTGCCTTCAGAATAGGTTGACCTCCCTGTGGCAGCCTCTTAAATTTGGAACACTGCTGTCACCCCTAGTCCTTTTTTTCAACTAGACATACCCACCTGCAACCATTCTTCAGGTGTTTTAGCCTCCAGTCCCCTAATCATCTTCTCTTCTCTGTATTCTTTCCAGTCTCAATATTTGATTGTCACAACTTTTTTTATAAGACAAAAACTGGATACAATATTCCAAGTATGGTCTTACCAAGGCATTATAAAGTGGTAGTAACATTTCACTTGAGCTTGATTCTGCCCCTCTATTAATGCAGCCTAGAACTGTGTTGGCTTTTTTGGCAGCTGTAGGAAACTGCTGGCTCATAATTAAATGATTTTCCACTAGGACTCCAAGATCCCAGTGAAGATCCCAAGATCTCCAATGGACAATTGTGTCCATTTCTGAATCATAAGCCCTGTTCGTAGTCATTCAGGCCTTAGTCAACTTTCAGCTGGAATACACTCTATTGAATAAAATGCACACTACAGGTATCTAAATTTCTTGAAGATCACTAGACTGGCCAAGAATGTAAAAGCCTGAGTGGTTATGGCATTATCTCAATATATCCGTGTAATACCACAAATGGCACCGGCTACTAATATTCTGGGTTCCATTCAAGATGGTGATTGTGATTTGAAAGTTTTTCCTGGTATGAGGCTCACTTATTTGTACAACCATCTGTCTCTCTTTATTTCTGCTCATCCAATAAAATACGTCAGTTTTGGTAGGCATGCTCCATGTCCCATCAGTTAAACAGTGTAGGAATATTTGCATTTTCTGGAGCCACACCTACCCTATGAAACAGCATTCACCTCAATATTTGAATGACCTTTTCCCAACCTACCTTTCAGAAGGCTGAATTGTCTGTGCCTTCTATCAGGAGAGTGTTTTGTCCATCAATAATTTTGATTGTTTGGGGATGAATGATGTTGCTTTCTGTGCAATATATTTTACTACTTTTTCAATTTTTTGAAGTTTTGGTTATTTTTATATTTTAGCTACCTGAGTTTCATGTTGATTGGACAGGTATATAGATAAAATAAAATAATTCCTTACCATAGATAGAACTGATAAATATATTTATGAAAAGAATATTTGAAAATAATTCCTTAGCATAGAATGAAATTGTGAAGTACACTTTAATTATCATAAGCCATAGCAACTACCTTCAGAGAATACTTTTGGAATAAATCTTAGCAGACTTCAGACAAAGTTTTCATTCAAATTCCACTTCCATTATCCATTGAACTGAAGTTTTACTGCAAATAATTCCATTTACACCAATGAGGTAATAATTCAAATGATACACATTTATATAAATGACATAAATTCAGAATTAACACACATGATTCAATAAATTCAACAAATCTCTGTCAAATGATCTGTTAAATGAAGATTTTATTCACACAAACACACACACTTTTTCTATCTCTCTGTGTGTCAGAGTTACATTTCACTCTGATAGGAATGGCATTTATTAAAACAGTGAGGAAACGGAGATTATTATTTCACTCTAAAAGGGAAGCATGTTTAATTTTATTCAGTTAGGGCAGGAGAAAACACAGGAATGTTTTCAGCCTAAATTGCATATGAAAGGTGTCTTGTTCAAAATAGAGTGCTTGCTAGAATTTTTGGGGTATACTTTCACTTTTTGTATAAAAAGTCTATAAGCATAGGCCTTGTATTTCCAAGCTAGTTCCCTAAAGCTACAGAGAAAGGCTCATAAGACAGTGATAGAGAAAAAGACATATATTTGTGTATAAATAAACATACCTATTTTACTGCTATCTCTAATTCATATCCTATCTCCATAAAAACAAATATACAGAAGTACAACTTTTCAAAGGTATAATTAAAAGTGCTTGGCAACACTTAAAAGTTCTGTTGCAAAGAAGCGTTTTGGAGAATGCAAGGGACATATATACCCTTAAAGTTGCTGCAGATAGTCCTCGACAGTTTGTTTAGTGACCGTTCAAAGTTACAACGGTACTGAAAGGAAAGTGATATGATCATTTTTCACACTTACAACCATTGCAGCATCCCCACGGTCATGTGATTTACCCTCATATGCTTGACAACTGGTTCATATTTATGATGGTTGCAGTGTCCTGGGGTTATGTGATCCCCTTTTGAGAACTTCTGGCAAGCAAAGTCAATGGGAAAACCAGATTCAGTTAACAACTGTGTTATTATTGATCAGAGATTCCACTTTCAAAAAAAGAAAGATATATCTAAATTTATTTGGCAAAATAAAAAACCAAGAATTAAATATAAGATTCTAAAGATAGAGGAGGTCTGGGTTTGCCAGATCTTAGATTATATTACGATGTTTGTTGTCTGGTATGGTTAAAAGGTTGGATAACTTTAAAACATTCAAGACTGTTAAACTTCGAAGGTTTTGATTTAAGATTTAGCTGGCATGCCTATCTGTGGTATGATAAAGAAAAGTTAACCCTAGTTTTAAGATTCATGCTATTAGGGAATTGATTGCACTAATGCACGTTTATGGTGGAAGTATGAAAGAAGATTAGCTGATAAAGTGCCATTTTGGCTATCACCTCATGAAGCACTACTTGGAACAGAGATGATTTTGGAATGTAAATGGATGACATATTTGGAAAGAAAAAGAGATGCCAACTGTTGAAGAATGGATTTTGAAATTGACTGAATTAGCAGAGATGACAAAATTAACTGCTTTGATTAGAGATAATGAACTAGACAGCTTTATAAGAGACTGGACTTTCTACACGCTAAATATAATAGATGGTTAACAGAGGTGTTTGAAGATTAGTGTTATGTTTAGTTTACCTGTTGACTGCCTTTTGTTCTTTCTTCTTTATATATATGTAAAAGGGGAGGAGAATTTACTGCTTTTTCTTTTTTTTCAGTACCCAGCCAGGGTGGATCCTACATGTTAAATGTAAATGTTCAATTTATTTGGTCACTTTTTCCTCTCTTTTTTTGTACACTATTTTTCTTCTTTTTTGTTGTTGTTAGGGTTGAATGTATACTTTTGTTTCATTTTGTTTGTTTTTTTATTTTTTATTTTACTTTTTATGATAAAACAATAAAAACTATTTTTTTTAAAGAATTAGCCTGGCTAGTAATTTATATTGCCTTCTGCTATACATCATTTATTATATACTGGCAAATTTCACAGATTAATAGGTGAAATACTGTAGCTGTAAGTTGAAGGAGAAGTGGACAAGATCACTTCTCCACTAATTTTCCATTCCTGCTGTCAGCACACTATCCACTTGCCTGGATAGGGAAGACAGAGCGAACAGTTAAAATAGCCACAGAGTCACCACAAAAGAATGGGCCTTCTCACTTTCCATATCAAGTCTCCATACCCCTCTAACTTTGGCTACCCAAGATCTAATTTTTGTACATATTCAGAAACACACATTTAATACATATTTGGCACAATAACTAACTTTTCTTTTAAAATAACTCCATGCCAAGCTAAAAAGAAGACTGTTTTCATCTTCACATTTACAAAAGACAATTGGGTTTGACATATTCCTACATAGAATGTGGGGAAAATATAGTATGCAGATCTTTGGTTCATAATAATCAGAATTCAGTCATAAGCAAAATATGACTGACACGGTTGTCCACACATTCTTTCTTTTCCTGATTCATGTTGCCTGGAAGGTTTAGGCTGAAGGTTCACAGACACTGCTAGTTCTGTAATACAGATGACCTCATGTGCATACCACACAGCTGCAGGAACAAGCTGTGAGCACTTGGCTTGAAACAACAGATTTCTGAGGGTTTTATTTGTTCACACATAACAGTAAATCAGCTTTCAGGATGTGTGTGTGTGTGTGTGTGTGTGTGAATTCTATGGGAAATGCCTAATCATTAAGTTTCTGTTTTCTGTTCAGAGCTGGGTGTGGAGATGTAGAAAGATAAGAATCTGACTGAAATAAGCAATGGGGACTAGCCAAAAGTAAACTATTCTTTCTGTGCAACCAACTCTTTTGCATCTTTTCTTGGTGAACCTTATCTAGATTTGTGAATAGAATGAAATCCGCAATCTCCAAATGCTAAAACAATCCCATCTGTTAAAAACACACTAAAATATTTAAAACCTAAAATAAAGTACTTTCAGGCACTAAGGTATCAGTGGAATCCATGTTATTTATTTGATACCTAATTTCAGACAGAATTTCCAATTCCCAGACTGCAAATTGAGCTCGTTACCCAAAGGGTAAGCCCAGTAGCACAGAATGAGACTACTTCTTACTAAACATCCATAACATTGTATATATGTAAGTTTTAAGTAATTCTAGTATGAGTTGGAGATTAATTATGAATAAGCAATAAATATTCAATTGGGATACTATGAAAAGCAATTACTAAAACTAGTAGACAGTACAGGTTTAATACAGACTACAGTGACATGTATGCAAACCAGGAGTAGAAAATCTGAATAATTTTTACTAATGTCTATGTCCTAGATTATTTTTATATTTGGTTTATTATATAGAAATTAGATCTAATTATTGCACTTTTTATGCAAATAGGCAAAAATATTTTTGGCTTAGTTTCATATGAATAGCACATTTTTACAGTACAAAGAGCAACATTTAAAGTGGGGGCAGTGTGAAAAGGAGGAAGAGCAGGAGGAGTGGCTGGCCGAGGCGTCTGAGTCCAGCTCCTGCAGGGCCAGTGGCACTGACACTACTGCTGGCCCCCCGAAAAGGGGAGTGTGACAAATGGAGGTCACCGCAATTGATGTGATCTGTTGGGTTTTGGATTTCTTTATCCCCCCCCCACATCACTGAACAGAAAAGCTTTTTTGCATATAGGTATTCTTAAGCATTTTCCATGTTTATATTGCAAAATAAAATGGCCTCTCCGGGCAGCTGACTGGGCTCCTTCTTTCCCTCCCTCCTGCCTTCTTTTCTTCCTTCCTTTCTTTCCTTCTTTCCTTCCTTCTTGCCTTTCCTCTCCTGATGGCTCCTTTGTTCAACTGCTGTGAAGGAAGGCTCCACTGCTCTCCTCCAACCCAGGAAGCCCGCATGCACACACAAACACAAACACACACACACACCCCAGTCCAAGCTTGGAAACTTTTATTGTCATCTGAGATTCCAATCATGCCTGGGCTTGGGAGGAAGGATCTTTCCTTCCTCTGTGGATAAAACTCCACAAAATTGCAATGCAGTGTGTGTATGCATGCGTGCATGTGTGCATACGCTTGGCTACCAGCAGTTTGGGTAGGCAAGGCGCTTATGGTGCACCAAATTGTCCTCATATCGAGTTAGACTTGTTCCATCCTGACCCCGCAATCCCAAGTCAGCTGCTCCTGGTGAGTGGCCTCACCCAGCCAGCCACACCCAGCCAGCCACACCCACCTATTAGCAGTCATGCCTACCTAGCCATGCCTGGCCTCTGTGAGTCATCATAGTCTTATATGCAATTGGTCCTTTGAGGGCAACCATAATGCTGAAGTGGCCCTCAATGAAATTGAGTTTGACACCCATGGTATAGATTGATATTTAAATGTAAATAATTTTACTTTTCAAGTCCATAATTAGATATATTATTATAAGGACTATGCTATTATGTGTTAATATAATATTGCATTTTTAGAATATCTAAAGCAAAGAAAAAATGAGCAAGTTGTGCAAAACTGTTATCATTATGAATGTACATATGACAGGAGATGGGAATCAGCCTGGGAAGTTGGAGGAACAACTACTAAAACACTTAAAATAGAATAAACGTTACTGTACATCTATCAGACACTTTCGAGGAGTCTTTTTTAATACAATATCAAAATAACCAATCACTGACAATTTCATGATGCACACATATATTCTGTGTCTAAGCTGGTGTATGCGCATCTCTACTTTATCTTTTTCATAATGGGAAAAGGTCATTGGGAGGGATTTATTAATAATTCCTCGAAGGTCCTATTCATATATAATAAATCTTCCCTCAGCCTAATAAAAGAAGTGTAGCAATTTGTTCATAGGGTGTTAAGGACATTCAGGTATTCACTAAATTATAGATTTCCAAGGGAAATCTTGAGTAGCTGATACTGTAAGATATAAAAATATAACACCTGGATTTTTATGAATAATAACAATTATGAAAAAGATAAAGCTTCCAAGCATTCTGGGTGTTTTTTAAAAAATTCATTAGAAAGCAGAACAATATACTGCTTAGGGCAAATGACTATGAGTACATTAAAATAATTTAGTTGCAGAAAAATATACTGCCCCATAACCAAGTCATCTTCTGCCACAGTAATGGAGCCAGTGAATGGTGCTGCCCTTAGTTTTAGTGCAAAAAAAAGTTAAGAAAAGCAGTTGATAATTTATTGTAGCTTCATTTCATCTTGAATCCACTCCTTGGAAAAAGTCAACTACCAATCATCCTCTTTAACATGTTGGGGCAGAGCTGGGAGATTGGAAGCACAGACTTTAGGCTGTGGGTTTAGACACATGTCAAGTTGTCCAAATAACAGGCCACAGGCCTGTTTAAAAGAGCACTAGACCTATTTTCATAAATAATTCAGCTGACAGTTGAAGGCAGAGAAGAAAAGTATGGGATGAGGCAGAAGTCAGTTTCCCTATGGATTTCAGAGAACTCTTACTCTGTGCTAGCTTCTGTCAGTCAGGCTAATGGAGAATAGTGTGGGGTGAAGGAGGAGATGATAATCAATAAGAAATACACTCCATAGTCCAGTACTGCAGAGAAATAGCACTGCTGCCTGCAAATATGATATGTGGCCAGAGTGCACAGAAATATATCAAGAAGACACAATGGTGTGGGAGTAGACAATATTGCACCTCCCACACAATAATAAAAAGAGTAAACACTATGGTTACATGAAATGCCTTTTTGGAAAAAAGCAGAATTAAAATTGCAGCAAAATAATTAGTGACAAAATGAACAGCACACAATTGGCAAAACCCTCATTTTTTCCCTAGTGGATCCAGAAAAAAAAATAGTATGTGTTTCTCTACTAGTGTATCTGGCAGTGAAATACAATAAAATCATGTTTTAATACTATTACATAACTGATATTTGGCTAGTTCCAAAATAAAAAATACCATCCTTCTCTATTAAACTGACTTGTGACACTGAACTTGAGAGAAATACATCTGAATGTGTAATATTTTTTGGATTTTTTTTTTAGAATTGCAATAAACTTGGACTGATTTAAATTACTGCTGGTTAGCTGAATATTAAATACCCAGATATCATGATTTTTATGAGACCTACTTCCTGAGATTCATTTCATTTACACAGTGCTCTCTTTTGATGGTGTAAAGGGCTGCTGGTTTGGTGTTTCCCTTCAGTAATGCAATTTGCCACCAAAATTAAAAAGGCCAAGATGAAGGTTTTAAAACATTTAATTTTATGGACATGTTATATTTTGACATTGATCATACTTCCTTTCCCCCATCCCTGCAAACTTTCATGATCCTTTTATTTTTGTAATCCACTCGTTCTTCTGATATGATCCTAGCTATCTTGGATTATGTTAATGCAGATACCTAATATTATAAAAGGAAAAATAAAGAAATCCTCTTTTAAAATGATATCATAATTCCTACATATATATAAAAATAAATAAAATACAAAAAATACAAAAAAGAATGTACTGTCATGTAAATAAAATATCAGGTACTATACATGTCAAAATTCATTTTATATAAGGAGTACACCTAATTGTACTCTATTGCTATTAAGATAAATTCATAAAATCCAATCAAGTTTGAAGAAATTGTGGTTTGGCTTCTGAAATCTCACTACTTTAATTTTATCTATACATTTTTTCTAATGTGGCAATTGAGGAGGCTTTATTAATCCATAACTCTGTTATATTATCTAAAGCTTTGACAAATGGATTTGTTTATTCCAGCCTCTACCAAATACAAACTGCTTTGGATAGGAATTCATTATCATATTTTGGGCTGAGTAGAGGTATTCTTAGAACAGATGGACTATTTCTAACCATTACATGGAAATGAATAGCTATAATTTCACCACCTTCAAAAGTCAAATTTCTTACAATGCCCCACAGTCTGAATTAAAAATGTTGGTGTTCTAGTGTTGGAAGATTTCCTATTGACACTCTTGATGCAATTAAAGACAAGAGGGATTCATTATACCCTTCATTAGTACTTCATTAAAGTACTATTGATTAAGAAAAATAGTTCCATTCAATAATTGGTACTTATAAAATTATAAAATAGTCTCATTTCTGCTAACCTGTTAGTAGTCTGGTATTGTTTCTTTAGATTATATGCTGCTGTAAAAAGCCTAAGATTGTGGATGTTCTGGAATCACGGTAGCATGCATACACATACTATTCAACCAATGTGGCAGCTACTGTTTAAATAATGATTTACGGAAACCTATATTTAATACAATAATAGTTTCAAATTATGAATACACATTGCCTTACTATAGAAATCTTGAAGTATAATGATATAGGTACAGTCTAATTATTGTTATATCATGCATTATAGTTTTTGTACGTTTTCAGATACTGTATAATATTATATGGCATATCTGTCAATACCGGTAAAAATAGTATGAGTGCAATAGTTCAATGGTTGCAAAGAGGAAATATTTATTTCAGTTCATATAAATAAAACTCCTTCAGAATAATCTCACAGACTCAATAGTAACAGAACTCTGTCAAGGAAATTATAGTTTAAAAAATATAAAAGGTAATCCAATAACCATATGGTAATCCAAATATATCAATTAGATTCAATGTCACAGAGTCTCTCTCACACAGAGACACACATGCAAGCGTGCGCACACAAATACAGAGAGAGAGAGAGAGAGAGAGAGAGAGAGGATATACAGTATTTGTCACCAACTATTAGTAATTGTGCCCTTCAGTCTGGATTTTTCTGAATGAGATTTAAAGCAAAGCATTTTATTTCATAGACTGTTTTTGTACTGAGGAATTAACATAAACAAGGACTTTAAAATAAGTCCTGTGTTCTTTTGTAGAACCTTAAAAAAAGATTGCTGCTAAAGTATGGATTAAGTATGAATTTCAATGTAGATTAAAATGTGGACAGTAAAGAACTGCAGTCATCCAGAGAAGCTTCAGTCACGTGAAGAGGGAATCCCCTCTTTTGACCATGTATGGTAATAAACAGCAGTAGAAAAATGAGCCTCCCACAAAATCAGCTTGCCAGAAAGAGCCGTGACAAGAAAGATTTACAATATGTACTGGATAAATTCCAGAGGGATTTCAAGCACAGGTGGGGAATGAAAATTTCTTTGACCTAACTACCAGATGCTTTTTTTTTTCTTTTTGTAAACAAAAGAAGACATAATCACAGGCAGACATTAAAACTATATTTGTATCTGACAAAACAGAAATATTTGCAGAAGAGATTAGGAACACTGGCTACATTCACTAAAAAGAACATCAAGAAAATCAGTCTCAGTAGATAAAGCACAATGGTTGGCACGTTTCTAGCTAGCTTAATGTTAGTTGAGCTCAGACATTTGTAATGAGACATGGGAGGGGGAGACATAGATAGAATTGCTATATGTGATTATAGCACACCATGTGAATGCACCCTATTTTTGTTGCTATTGTTTATTTAACCCAGAAGCAATAGAGGAAGATGTCATGTTTGCCCAATAACCACAGATATGTTCCTTTTTCACATGAAGAGTTATTGAATATTTCCAATATGAATGAAAGTAGTACAAGTAGTAGTACAAGCTGCACGATATGATCAGGGCCAGCGCAGGACTCAAGTGGTTTGGAAGAGATCATCCTGTGTTCTAAGATGTTTGCCATTTTTTTCAGTTTGTTATCATGCAAACAGGAGTAAATATATGAGTGCCTATTTGCTTATGTGCAAATATGGTATTTGCTGGATCCTGACACGGGCTGAGTATCATTGTGATCTTTCTTCTGATCATTAAAAGAAGAGAAACTCTTTGTTATTACTACATTTTTTTTCTTTATAACTATATTTCCAGTTTTTTATATTGTGAAACTGTATGTGATTCTATAATCCCCCTTTTATGTGTATCTTCTTCAGGTAGCCAAATATGGACAAAAAAGAGAGAGAGAGAAATATAGACAATAAAAATTATTAAGGTATGTAAGATATGTGTTGTATTAAATTAGACTAAAAGAAACCTGAGTGGATAATTTTTATGCTCAAGCCCTAAGCATTTTGCAGTCAGTCAGAAACTCAGTTGTAATAAAATAAAAAATGACAAACTGTTTTCTGTAAACAGAAGAAACAACTTAGAATTATATTTTCCCTTGCCAAATCACCACGTAATTTATTCTCAAACCTGGCTTGTTTAAAACATGAAACCTGTGGGTATGTTCCAAGTTAGTAACACATGTACATTTTCCAGTTTTGAAGCTCTGTTGCTTTTACATTGCTGTTCTGACCTAGGCTTCCTGATATAGTAAAAGCACACAATGAGTCCCAAAAACCCTCTTTTTATTTCAACGGCTGTGAATTCTGTTCATTCACAGATGAGTCCCAAATAGTTGTAAAGAGTCTGACAGAGGTCTGCCACAGTCCTTTGGGATAAGGCTGATAAGCACCCACCTTGATCTCCCTTGACACACTGCCAAGACCTAATTGGCAATTAACTTTGCAAGGCCACACAGAACACAGAATCAAAATGGAGCTGCTGAAGTGAAACAGGCCAGCACGAACAACGTTGCTTCCTGCAAAGGCCCACGTGCCTTTACTCCTCCTTTATGTCTTATGGGAGGGGCCAATCATCTCCAAGCCCTACTCTCGAGTCGTCCCTTTTGTTTTAACTGTTCTTGCCTTCTGGCAGCTCTGCGCATGTGTGCACTGGGAACAGGCTCCCCCTGTTCTTCTGCAGGCTTCAGAGTCCATATATAACTCCCAAATGGCTTTGGCCCCATCTCTGCCTCCGATGCAGAACTCTCGTCCGAGCCTTCCCCAGACTCCAGGACAGGCCCATGTTCCTCTCCAGCCTCCTCACTGTCCAACTCTTCTGCCAGCTCCGCAGGCCGCCAGTGGACCACAATAATTGCTTTGGATGAAAACACATGTAACATTTCCTGTGGCAGAACATTGCTTTTCCATAAATAACAGGTACTTTCTGTAAGAGGCTTGATGGACTAATGGTTAAGACACTTGATCAGGAGTCAGAAGTCTCAGGTTCTAGTCCTCCCTTATATACATATAGTGGTAGAATTCAGCTGGTTCACACTGGTTCAGCTGAACTGATTGTTAACTTTTTGCACAGTTCGGCAAACCCGCTGATCCCACCACTGGCTGGCCTTGCCCCTTGCCCCTCCCTGTCACTCATCACCTGGCCTGACAAGGTAAGGGGGATGGCAGGGGAGGAAGACTCACGGCATAAAGGGTGGTACAAGAACTGGTGCAAGGAGCAACGCAGCCCTCGCCAGCCTGAGGGAGATAATGGCACAGTTGCGGCAAGGTGGGGAGGTGCAGGCAGGCTAAAGCAGCGGTGGTGATGGCCGGAGCCTTAATAAGGGAGTGAAGCATCCTTGTACTTGCCTTTGTGCAGCAACAGCATTCCTCCTTTGTCGCGGTACATTTGCACTCAAAGCAGCCCTCACCTCCCGCCACTTCAGGCTCAGGCACAGCGTCTGGTAAATGCTGTGGTGGAGAGAAGTGATGGGTCTGATTCTCCAGTGCTTCATCTCTTGCTGGGTCTTGCTGCCCAACAGTCAGGGGATTTTAAAATATTTTTGCAGTAGGAAATGGCAAGTGGCTACTTCCAGCCTTTGTTGGTACAGCTGGGCATGCACGCTGCAGTCACTCGGGGAGATGCGTGACCTGATCTCCACCCTAAGACACTGCCCTGCCGCATTCATGTTCATGGCCATCTCATGTCCTGCCTGCTGACCCAACCGATGCCACCACTGCCACCGCCGCTGCTGTTGCCACCTCATGGCCCAAGTGGTCTGTCCAGTGCTCTCACAGTGCCTTGCACAGTACAGTGAAATTTAGCGTGCTACATAATGGGGGAGATGGGGTCCTAACCTCCTCCTGGAGCCCATTACAATGCAGAGCCACAATGCGACCCTGGCCCACTTGCTCCTGGCAACAGCATCAGCAGCTGCAGCCAAGTCGGGTCAGGTCGGGTCAGTGGACAGGACATGAGGCAACCATGGTGCTGAACACAGCTGGCCAGTGTCTTGGGGCAGAGAGCAAGGTTGCGCATCTTCCTGAGTGACCAAGGCGTGCGTGCCTAGCTGCACCAACAAAGGCCAGAAGTAGCTGCCCATCATTTCCTGCTGCAAAAATCTTTTATATACAGTATATATAATATATTTGCAATAAAGAGGATAATTTTTGTATTTTAGACAAATACAGTAGATGCTCTTCTGGATTGTCCTGTACTTATCCTATAAAGGAGCCACCAGTACTTCTTTATTGTCGGAGAACAGTTTTTGAAAGTAAGTTTTCATATATAAAAAATTATTGAATATGTCATGACAGTCACATAAATAATCACAAAAACTACTTTGATTCCTTAGATAATGTGTGTGCCTGTTCTTTTTCTATCCCACTCTCTCTCAATAATTTATTCCCACAGAATATGCGCATGTGCCTTCCAATAGAAGAAGCAGTCAAGTGGTTTTTACCCAATGACAGAGGGAATTTGTCAGAATATTCATGATTGGGAAGACATGGTAACAAGGTCAGCCAATGAATAGGCATGGCAACTAAATCAGCCAATTGGGAACTGTCTTAGGGCGTGTCTTAGTATGCAAAGATATACAAATATACAAAAATATACAATATACAAAAGTATGAAGGCTATTGCTTAACGCATTGTAAGCCGCCCTGAGTCTCCAGAGAAGGGCGGCAT
>JANHZT010008057.1:20734-41670 GCA_032468215.1 Stegonotus admiraltiensis | reverse complement strand
GAAAAAAAAACGGGCCTACCAGGCCATCATGTGCCAGGAGCGGGGGGGATGCGCGCGCATGTGCGTGGGCACGTGCATGAACGACCCTCCCCCATCTCCCCCCTCCTGGCACGCGATGGCAAAAAGGTTAGCCATCACTGGCCTAGGGTGACATTATAGCAGTGTTCTATATTTGAGGGACTGTCACAAAAGAGAGGCAGTGGGGATCAACCTATTTACCAAAGCACCAGACAGCTGAACAAGAAGCAATGGATGGAAACTAATCAAGGAGAGAAGCAACCTACAATTAAGGAGGAATTTCCTGATAGTCACAACAATGAATCAGTGGAATGACTTGCCTCCAGAAGTTGTGAATGCTCCAACACTGGACTTTTAAAGAAGAGTTTGGACAACCATTTGTCTGAAATGATATCGGATTTCCTGCTCAAGCAGGAAGTTGGACTATAAGACTTCCAAGATCACTTCCAGCTCTGTTATTCTGTTAAATCTGGATTTCTGGGAACAAGGTATTTCACAGAAGAGGGGCCATCCCCAAGAAGGCTTATTGCCAAGAAATCTTGGTGGACAGATTCTCCGTACAAGAACTCACAAGGCAGACAGATTTATTTCATTATATTTGATTATGAGATTTATAAACCACCTTACTCTAAAGACTCTAGGTTGTCTAGAGTCATCTGCTTCTTCTGGTGTCTAGATTGCGCTTTAAACTTCCAGAAACCCACCTTTTTGACTTTGCCAAAAGTAAGTCATTATCGGTATACATTTCTGGTAGTAGCTGACATACCAGCAGCTGGACTGGACTCCATGCCTCTCCACATTCAGAGAGTGTGTTGTTAGTTTTCTAAGAGTCTCCACTTGAGCATATTGGTTTTACATGTAAGCACTCAAACTTTCAACTTATTCAGAGTTTTCCAGGTAGTATAAGGGAGGTCAGATCCTTCAGCCATATCCTCCTTTAATGTTATTCCATGCTCGATGGTTTCCTTCCTCCATCTTTTAATTTGATTTTGAGAATATTTGTTCTTGCTATAAAGCTGTTCCTAGATCTGAATTAGTGGACGCAGGGCATATGTCAGTTCAGAAGATGTTGAAGATCGTTCTCTTGCTTAGTTCTCTCAGCATCTGTTGCTACTTTTCTCCTGATCTTAGGTGGGACAATGCCAGTGACAGGATACATTTTCTCAATTGGTGTAGGTTTGAGACAAGTTGTCACTAAGCATACTGCTCCATTGATGGTGATATCAACTTGTTTTGCATGTGCAGAAGTGCCCGACACTGAAGCAGCATATTCTGCTGCAGAGATGCTCGGGACCAAAGCTGATGTGTGTAATGTAGATGGTTGACCTTGCCACATGTAGTTTATCAATTTCCTGATGATATTATTCCTTGAGCTGACTTTAGCCTTAGTGTTCAGGCAATGCTGTTTAAAAGAGAGAATACAGAGTGAAACGATACAAAGATCAATGTAATTTTTTAAAAAAATCTGAAAGCAATTACTGATAATAATGGTGTGGATCTTTCTTAGTTGCTAATTACCAAATCCTTTCCACAAAGGTCACATTATAGCTATTTTCTGGAAGGTCATAAATGTGACAGCCATTCTTCCCTCTCCGGATTATCTGTGCCAAAGGAAAGGAGTTGTTAAGAACACCAAGATTCAAGCTGGAAAATATGGTCTCCAGGTCCTGAGCCACGTAGGGTATTAAATATGACAAGCAGGTCCTTGTCTTGTGCTCAGAAACTAATTGGCAGCCAAAGTAACTCCTGTAGTAGTGGTGTTACATGAGTGAATCTTAATATTCTCATAACTATGTGATTTCCCATGTGTTGAACCAGCTGAAACTTCTGAATAGTTATCAAGGGCAGCCCTATATACAGTAGTCCAAATGTGAGGTGATAAACTTATAAATGACAGCATAAGATATGATCCATGAATGCTTGGAACTGGCATACAAAATGTAATTTTGGTTTCATGGTTTTTAAATTATAAAATTATACCATTAAATCATTTATGGACTTAATTTTAATGTTACCATATAGCCAAATTTCACTGATATTTCAATAATCCAAACCCAATATATGTATTTTCCATAGTTTACTATAAGTTCAGGAAATAAAAGGTTAAGGTATCTCCAAGAGAGTGTCTACCCCTTGCCAACTCTTCTCTCCCTTCCTTTCACTTCACGTATTCTTCATATAGGGTGCATAAAATAGCATTAAACAAACAAACAAAAACTGGCTCTGATTCCAGTTGTATTATTTTCCTGGTGGTTGCTATACTGGTAACGTTGTAGTTGTTATGTACATTGTTAATGTTTTGGAATTGTACTATAACTTAAACACTGCGCAGGAGATATCCCTCCTTTCTAAACAGCAGTTTAGAGAAGGAGTAGTATTTAGTCTTTGAGATAGAGAAGGAGCCTTTAATTTCAGGCGGGTAAAGTGAATC
Organism: Stegonotus admiraltiensis; assembly: GCA_032468215.1. NCBI lineage: Eukaryota > Metazoa > Chordata > Lepidosauria > Squamata > Colubridae > Stegonotus > Stegonotus admiraltiensis. Next base: position 39,221 of record JANHZT010008057.1, on the reverse strand, counting down.
AACATCTCAAAAAGTCAGAGCAATTCAGAATTAAGTAAAGCAGGGAGGATCTGCTATAGCGTATGAGAAAGAGAACTTTCTAGATTCAGATAATGTTTAGAAACTTAGAAATAAGTATTTGGAAGTTTCACAAATAAAACAGAGGAAGACTGTTCTTATATGAGGTGAACAAGACACTAGTTCAAACAGAGAATATACTTAGACTGTCACTTTAAAGTGCTCCTCTCCATAATGAGCTGGCAATAAAATAAGTTGGCACTCATTGCACTGCCCTTGTGGCTGATTATATTTCTGCCTAGGGAACCAGACCAATGAATGAAGCTGCCTTAGTCTCTAATGTGAGACAATCTAAGGGAAATGACCAGCGGATTCCTTTGAATTTGTTTCTCATCCAATGAAGCACCTTTTGACAATCACTGGTCAACTACCTTCCTTAATACGCATTAATACAAGAATGAACAAATGTAGGCAGGTGCATAGAACAGGTGCATTAGCCATCTGCCAAACTGCCTGCCTTGCCCTACGCCTGTTATGTGACAATCAAACAATATTTAAACACACATCTAGCACTCTTCAGAAAGAGTGTTAAGCCCATGTCCAAAAATAGCCCAACTGACAAATCACAGGTATGAAAGAGAGGGTTGCACTGAAGTGAGAAAGAATAATAGTAAGCTCTGTCCTTGGCTTCTGCTGAAAAGGAATGACATGGACTGTAGCATGTGGTCATAGTAAGTAGCTATATCTTAACAGCATTCAGAAGTAAACAATATGGCATAGGAATAACCTCTCTTCAAGGTAAACAGGAAAAAGTGCAATCGCGGGAAATAACTTCTCAGCAGAACCAGTAGAAAAACGATTAAATACTCATTATTTACAAAATAGCAACAGAGTGCCAGTCTATCTTTGTGCAACATAAGAGCAGTCCTTTCTAAAAAAGAAAGCTAATTCTGATTTTTAAATACAAATCTAGTTCACTTTCATAACAGTGCTAAAGCCAGGTATATAAGAGGCCCACATAACACCTGATAATTACTCTTGGAAGCACATATTAGATATTACATGGGTAAGTCTCAGTAGAACCCAGTAGTCCAGTCTCTTCGCAATCCAAACCAACATAGCCATAGAGAGCAACATCCAGTAAATGGACATGTTTGCAGTAAAAATTGAGCAAATTCCAATTTTGTTGTCAACCACATCATCATGATGCGTGTTAGCAAAAATAGTCTCAGAAGAGAAGGGAAGACTTTACAAGTAGTCCCCGACTACCCATTGCTAAACAAGGTTGTTAAGCGAATTGTGCCCGATTTTACAACCTTTTTGCCATGGTTGTTAAATGAATCACTGCAGTTGTTAAGTAAGTCATGAGACCATTAAGTGAATCTGGCTTCCCCCATTGACTTTGCTTGACAGAAGCTGGTTGAGAAGATCTAAATGCAATCAGATGAACCCAGAATGCTGTAACTATTGTAAATATATGCTAGTTGCCAGGTGTCCATATTTTGATCACATGACATGGAGATGCTGTGAATGGTGATAAGTGCAAGTACCAGTCATCAGTCACTATTTTTCCAGGGTTGTTGTAGCTTTGAACAGTTGCTAAATTAATGGTTGTAAGTCAAGGACTATCGGCACTTAAATTGGAACAAGGCCAATTTTAATTGCCTTATCGGCTGGAAAAGAAATATCTGTTCAGCAAATTCTTTCATCATTAAATAGTCTCATTCTAATCTAAGAAGATATTCTAAGCATCATTTTAGAAATTATAGAAAATAATGCAGAAGAAAATAATTTAAAAGTATACAATTTATTTTATTTTCCTCTTATGATCTGGACACCTAAATCAAGGGACTCAGAATTTCATCTCTCTCTCTTTTGTCTGATCTCAGGTTACAATACTATACTCTTATCTAGAATTAAACTTCAGAGAATTGTAAACTTCACAATAAACATTGTCATTTCACATTTAGTATCTCTTCCTTTTTTAGCTTTTTTCAACCCTCATTTTTAGACATTCTTAAACAGGAATGAAGTAACATCTTGAAAATAAGTATTTATTCAGTGTCTGTTCTGTATGTAACTGCTTTGTTTATAGTGATAGAGACATATGCTGGCTGCTAATGTTACACCATATGCAAAGAAACAAAATGCCTTTTATGCAAATGGACTTTTCATTCTTGTTACTAGCTAAGTGTTACATAGAATTAAGATGCATGAAGAGGTGTAAAAATCTGTGTCTATTTAGATTTGCCTGAATTTGAGAGAACCGAACACCAGGGTAGCAAGTGGGGAATCACATTTTGAACTCCTACCTCTAAGAATGAACAAGCCATTCTGACTGAGGCTGTTGAAGAGTGGAAAAACCACTTCAAATGAATATGCGGCCAGCATCTTGGGTGCTAAAAAAAGCAGGTGGTAAAGAAACACTTTGCAATAATCACTATGGTGAACTTAACCATTGAGGTGGGCTGGAAAAGAGCAAATCGTTCTACTGCTTTTCAGGCAAGCCATGAAAGAAAATTGCATTGGAGTAATATCTTTTCAAATATTGAGTTGGATTGACCAACTGGTTTATCAGATTATTTTGGAATGCTGCAGTTTATTTAAGAAGGAGAGGCAGGACAGATTTGACTAGAATATCTCACTCTATAAAATGGACTTGCTGTATCTTCAGCTTGCAGAGGCATCTGACTTTTTATGACGCTTTGTGCTTTTTGGTTAATGGACAAGAAAGCACAGAACTGATTAGTCTCAGTCTCATGATGATGATGGCAATGACAATGTATTGTGGATCATTTATTAGGTTTAGCATGAAAAAGGAATATCAGGAAGGGGCGGCTATTGTAAAAGCTGAAGTAAAAATCATGTGGTTATCTTAATCAAGGTTTGTGAAAAATTCATAAATTTATCCATCTGACCAGATCCAGAAAGTTGTATTTGTATTCTTCTTCTTACCGTAAATGTTTCAGCAATTCAGAAAAATGAAATTCAGCCTTTCATATGAAATTGAAATTACTTTTTTTGATGTTTTAAATAAGCACTTTTTAGAAGGATGTCACCAGTGATCAATCCAGATTTGAAATGACTTTAAGAATGTGAACTACAGAAAAATATAGAGTATAGATCAGTGTTTTTTAAATTTCAATCTCATATTATAGTTTCTTTGATTGGATTTGACCCCTTTGATAATTCAGGATAATGATTGCTTTACCTGGGCCAAAATATGAATTATAGTTATGTTATTATCAAGGTGATTGGACTACATACTGTATGAGATTTCTTGTCTGCAACGACATTGTATTAGCTTAAGTTAAGGAAATATTTAACTTACACATAAAATCATCTTACTTAATAATATTATGGTGCCCAATGAAAATGAGGCTGATGACTTTAAGGAAGGCAGAGAAAAGTAACTGCTTGGGTAGTGACTCTTTTTCCTTTCCTTCAAGACCATTCCCTATACCCTCTACAATGCAGGACTACCTATTTTCAAAAGTTGGCATTTATCACTGCTTGGACCCCAATCAAATGCTACCTCCTATGAGATCTTGACCAGCTAGGTGGCAGAAGTCAGAGCAGTAAAGGGTCTGTCTACTTCTTTGGGATTAACTGTCCTGAACTCCTCCCAGATATCCATGCTAGGAAATGTCTCAATCGCTTCTATTGAAACTTCACAGTTGTAGTCTAACACCAAACAAAGTCAAATAATTTTGTCATCAGATATCTAGTATAGTCCTCACAGTGATCCTTAAGAGTTCACCTGGCTCCCCTTTACCCAGGAGGGAGGTAACAACAAAGCCCAACTGATAAGAAGGTAAGCAAGAAAAATCATTACTTTGAACACACTTAGGGGATGAATACCCCAACAACTGGTACTAACATTTTAAAGTGCCAAATGATACTAATATTATTTACTAATTTTTTTAGTTATGATGTGACATTTCAAAATCTTTTCTTAATTGTCTTATGGAAGAAAATGCCTTTCATAGGTTGTAGCATGCATGTAAAGCTATTAAATCTACTGGAGACTGCTCTTTAATGGTCTCCTCATGGGGAACATCTGCATGGAGTAGTTATGGGTGATCCCTGATCTTTCCCTTTATCTGAAGATGAATTTCAAGGCACTGGTCTGTTTGCTGGCGCCTTGTTCTGTCATGGTTGTCTTCAGCCTGCCATTATTTCCCTCAAAGTCAGATATTTCTGACTCTCAAGGCAGGAAAATAATCTCCAAAATTTGCTGACTTGAATGAGTAGAAGAAAAACGTTTATGACTTAAACACCTAGGCTAATCTATAGAAAGTTAATTTTTGTGTTCTTCAATAGCCAGATCTTCTGTCTACATACTGTATGAGATTTCTTGTCTGCAATAAAGCAGTTTATATATATCTCCACTAAATCTGTAAATATTCTGCTATTATTGTCAGGTGCAAAAGACCAGGACTGTATGTGAAGTTTCAAATCATGCCTATGCACAAGAATCTACTCAGTTAATGATTAGTACTATCTTGATGTTAGATAAGGGTCAATGAAATTCAAGAGAACTTGGATTTAATCCATTTGTGGCTACATAGAGACTTTAGGCTGATCCCTTTTATGACTTTGCCCCAGGTTCTGTCACTACTTCTCCTACAATTATAAAACAAAGGGTTGGATTCCTGGTAGGTTTATAGTTATTGCCATCCCTAATGTGAAATATGACACCTTTGGGAATTGCAAATTTCAGAGAACATCTGAAATTTTGAAACCATAATGTGAGCATTCTCACAATGGTCATTGTAGTAAATTGGTCAATTACAACCTCTATGGCAAAACTAATGAGATTTCTCCTTACCTCATTACATGCCTTTGAAATCACTGCAGTTTACTTAAGTCTGTTTTGTCTAAATGTACAAAGAAACTTGGGGTGTAATCACTTAAAAATATTGTTTCTTAGCATCTCTGACCTTTGTTGGGATCAGAGGTGCTTTTCTAAATAAAACTAATGTGCTTTGAAGCATGACCAACCTATTTACTAATTTTTAATTAATAAATAGGTGGGCTATTAGTGAGCTTCTACGAGGAAGTTATATACTATCATGTCGATTCAGCATTTTTCACAGTGCTGAATGGGTGTAAATATTTGTAACTTGAGGACATTATTGCAACTATGGTGAAATTTTAGCAGACAAAAGAGTGAAAATTCTTTAAAGAGAACACAAATCTTGAAAAAATAGTGTTAAAATACTGTTAAGTAGTGTTAAAGTAACACCAACTAAAATTAGGGGGGGATGGGGAATTGAGTAAGTGAATAATACTCATTCCAATGTGCAATAACCTGATCTCACAGACACTCCTTAAATGTGTGACTTGTATCTTGCTCAGCCCTGGAAGAATTCTTAGAGATTTAAGAAAGAATATTTACTATCTTTGAAAACATAGTAAATCATGGTAAAGATAGCTCTATGTGGATAGTTTTGGAAGATTTGGAAATTTGTTACAGATGTACAGTATATACAGATGTATTAAATAAAGCACGTATTAAATATGGACAAACAGTTCCAGGTAGGGATGGGATAGAGGCTGTTAGTGAATACCTCTATTCACAACTTTTCTGAGGATTCTGCGAAAAAATGGAAAATTCTATTGCCTTTTTCTTTTCACAGTGAGTCTGCTTTAGTTTGTTGATTCCTGTAACCATTTGGCAGCAACAGGATAGTTAGTTCTCAAACCGTACTGCTGGGGACTGATTCGTCTTAGAGATCCAAATCATGACTATTAGGTTCAATTCAAGATGGGGTTAGGTTGAATTTTTGATTAATTAAAACATGTCTTGCTGCATATGTATGGTGGAGTCAACTGGCTAAAAAAGAGGGGGACCCTTTAGGTGAAGTAAAGAGACATTCCAGCATGGAGTTGTTTTGGGGAAGGAAACATCTGAGATCAAACCCTTAGACTTTATTTGCTGTTTCCCAAGGGAAGGCAGTCAGCCTGGCAATATTCTTGTAAACAAATGTCAACAGTAGAAGAATTGCTTTGGCCTATTCATGGAGTTGTTCTGGTTGCTTGCACCTGACTATCTGGGGGTCCTTTTTAGCTGCCACATGACCCTGGGCCAATGTACAAATGTTTTAAAATATTGTGAACAGGAACTACACGTAGGCCCCCATGCTCCAAAGAATCTTTTTTTTCCTCCCAGGAAGGAATTCAATGCACTGCAAAATTCACTAATTAACTCTGCCAAATGGCTTATCAGGTTCTGCTTTCTATATATATGCAAAATCAATGGGGAAGTCAGATTCACTTTACAATCATGCTACTAACTTAACAACTGTAGTGATTTACTTAAGTGTGCCAAGAAAACTCGTAAAATGGGGCAAAACTCACTTAACAACTGTCTTGTTTAGCAACAAATTTTGGGCTCAGTTGTGATCATAAGTCAAGGACAACCTGTATAGAAGAGCGCAGTATTTGATTATGATCATTATTGGTGCACCTTTTATTGGAGTATTCTATTAATTTTTCCCAATGATATCATTAAGTGAAATACTATAGAAGTACATTTCTACTTGCTTCCCGCTTACAGGAAATAAACGAGAATGTAATTAAGCCAGATTTGAGCCAAATGCAATTTTGCATTTTCATTCATTGCATTAACAACATTTTCCGTTTCACATTTTATTGGGTGCAATTAATCCAAGAAGAATTTCATTAGAACCAGTGAAAATGTCTGTGGGTACATAATTATACTGGATCAATTCCATGTAATTGTGATGTTATGAATAAAGTTTGATGAAAATATTAATATCTTGATATTTATGATTTCTTATATTTGCAGACTCTGATTTCATCTGATTTTATAGTTAGTTCAGTGCAGTTCCTTTAAAGTTACATTTTGATTCATGTATCCAAGAATGCCATAGCTGGGCTGAAAAAATCCAGACAACCACAAGATCGCGGAGAAAAGGGATTAAAGGAGCCCGCTACTTCTTTGCTGCTACATAGAGAGTGCCCAGGCCAGATATGGTATCCCTGCTGTAGCTCTTTCTTTCTCAGCATCTTTTAGAATTCTCAGAACTTTAGAAACTACTGTATATTGCAAAGCAGTTTCTAAGGATTTTAGAAAAAAAAATAGCCTTACTCTTTGGCTTTCTTTCAGTTCTAATCCTGTACCAGCAAGAGACTCTGGTGTCCCACAAAAGCCTCTTCCAGGGCTTCTTTTAGCTGACTGGAAGGACCAGAAAGGTATATATGTAGAACATGCAGGGAATTCTCCTTTGGCTATTAAAACTGTTGGAGGATTTCTCAGAAGCAAGCGTTAGTTCCTGCTTTAGAAGTGGGTATGTTCATGAAGCAGCATCTGATCTCATGTAGCATGGTATTAGCTTTTGCTACATTGCCTTTCTTTTATCCATATTACATTAGCTGAGGGAATATGCCCTCTTTGCAACAAAATTGTGAGTTGTCTGAGGCTGTCTTAATCATGCCATGAACTCACATTGTTTGCTAACTGTTCATCTAATCAGAGAAGCCATAGATAACATGTTATTGCATCAACTACATAATGCTGACCTTACAGATTTATGTCAAATGTACTTTTAAGCTTAGGAGATGGAATCAAGCAACACATCCAATTGCTGACAACAGTGAAGCCTGAATATGGACTGAAGTTGTTTAATTTACACAAACTCATCTGGGAGTAAGTCTTAGTACTGATCAGAATTTGAAATCATGGTTATTAGCTGCCTTTTATCTCTGGTAGTGCTAATTGGAAAAGGTGTCTGCTTTGTCTGGATGACATTCTCAACCTCTGAAAATCTAAGAAGCCACAAATAATGGAGCTAAGAAGAAAGTGTTCTTGCATTCACATTAAAAAAAAACACTATAGCATTGTTCCATTTCTCTTTTTTGTAGTTAGGGTTCACTGAGATTTATGTGCTATGTTTATAATTCTTTGGAACAGGAACAGAAGTGAGCACGCATGTTCACTTTAACCAATTAGAGTGATTTAATTTTATCATTTAAACTTCTCTCTTAGTCAGAGAGTAATCATACTTAAGTTTGTCTTGTTAGCATAATTCTCCAAAGACTTTATTAGATAATAACAAAAGCCTATTTTTTCTCACATAAGCTTCTGGAAACAAACAGAAAATAAGGCAAGTTCTGTTGCACACCAGCAACTGGCATATATTGAAAAACATATTATCCCAGTTTGTACAGGCAGAATATAGCTAATGTGTTCTCTATCCACTGAGAGATCATGAATTTATATAATTTATTTGATGGCAAATGCTACCATCATCTTTGAAAATAGTTTATTGTAAGGCATGAAGTCCAGCTACTTGGAAAATGGGAAGGATATTTTTCATAGAAGTTTATGTTTGAAAAAAAAATTAATTTAACTGTAAAATCAGGAAAGCTAATTAAACTATAAAATCTAGAAGCACATTTGAACAAGGATCTCCTCTTATCAGATCTATTTTAAGTTGCATTACACCTCTCTAGTTCCCAGCCTACTTTCCAATCTTTTTGCTCAGGAAACAGCAAAGTTAAACTGTGAATAACTTTGTGTTGAGAAAAAATATTTTCCCTCTTAAACATCAATGATACATAATGAATCATCCATAGTATGAATTGTATCATGTATAATCTTCTGTGAATCAGCATTGGGGATTTTTTCCATTTCTTACGGTAGTAATTAAAATAAAAAATAAAAAAGTTGCTTTGTGGTTAGATCATATAATCTGTTCTAGGATAGATCATTCAAAGTTACAACGGGATTGAAAAAAGTGACTTATGACCATTTTTCACACTTATGACTGTTGCAGCATCCTGTGGTCATGTGATCAAAATTCAGGCACTTGGCAACTGATTCAGTTAGCAACTGTGTCACTAACTTGACTACTACAATGATTCACTTAATAATTGTAGTAAGAAAGATCATAAAATGAGGCAAAGCTCGCTTAACAACTGCCTTGCTTAGCAACAGAAATTTTGGGGTCAGTTGTGGTCATACATCAAGGACTACTTGTATCAGGTTTTTTTTTTTTAATTGAGTAACAGGACACTGGGAAGATTCTGAAAAAAGTTAGGACACATAATGAATCCAACGGAAACATCTACTATTAAAAATTGGATTCTAGGCATAAATATGACATTTTCTAATACTTGTTTTAAATCTGAACTGAAAGATGATGTTTAAGAATGAAAGATAATAAGAATCTAAGTTAGCAGTGTGAGAGGACTTGAAGGGATGATCCAGGGTAAAAAAAATCCAATTTATTAGCATTCACATTTATGGCACAAGATACTCCAGAAATTAATGTAAAGAGTTTCAGATCTGGAGAAGAAAAGATACAATAACATCTAGCACATATTATTATTATATATAGTTAACTTAGTGTTTTATGAACAGCAACTTATGTTAAATCATATATATGAATTATTTCATTATTAATTAGTTCACAGTTTTTGTGAACATGTCAACATGTAGACTGCCATAACTGTACAAATATCCCTTTGATACCATTCCCTGACATTTTTAACCCATGTGAATGTTGCTGAGGTCATTGTTTCCTCTATAGCACATATATGATGTGCTAGTTTTATTTATCTAATTTCAAACTACCTGCTTGTGTTCAGATTACTATATACAATGACTTCAGGGAGCAATAGTCTTAGAAGAGCAACATTGGCTTCAAATATGAATGAGGCTTGAATTGGCAAAGCAAAGTGATTCTGTCAGCCAAGTCAATGGTAAACAACCTTTGTTTCCAAGGCTGCCATCTTTTCATTCCCCCTTCTTCATTGTTTTACTCCCCAACACATGTTCTTACATCAAGTGAAAATACTCCATCCTTTTATGTAAGAGGAAGACATAATAGAGTATTTTGTGGTTTGCTTCTAAGGTTAAGCCTCTGTATTGGTTAATGGCCAATTCTCTGTATCCATGCATTTTATGTCCAAAGAATGGCAGAATTCCTATCTGTCATGCTAACTGGAATCTCTGCCTTAGGAAATATAGATAAGCGGAGAATTTTTGATCTGAACTGCATTTCTAGAAGTGATGACAGAGAAATAGAAAAAGTAATTAATTTGGAGGGGTTTTGATTAAATTGTCAGTAGAACTGAAGAGATACATGCCAGTGGTACATTTTCAGGTTTTTTCACCATTAAAGACATCATGAAAATAGAAGATATTGCTATAAAGTTCTGTTGAACTTCATTTATCTTTCCCACTTAATTTTTACATTGTCTGAAAGTATAAATATGTGGAGATAATTTTAAGATTTCCTACAGTAAGGGGAGTAACATGGGAGTCAGTGTTGCCAGGCATCGATCTCTTATAAAATTTTACCTTGTCATTTCACTTCATCAATAAGAATAAGAATTAAGTCCTTTATAATGGGTTGGTCCATAAAAGACAAACTGATTATGAAACAAAAGAGATCTATTAATAGATTATTTCAGTTACATTTCTGCCAGTTCTGTGGCTATCAGCAAAAAAAGAAGGTAACTCAAATAAAAAAATCTGATTAAATCTACAAAGTTAACAATTGTAAAAACAAAAAGAATGTTTGTGTTTACATGATGTAGAAACACACTGAAGTAGTAGATAATTATATCCATATAAAAATGATAACAGAAATACCTTCTAACACTACCACATAGTGTTAGAAAGTATTACATTTAAATAGCTTGGGTTGTTATCATGTTGTTATTTTGATTGGATTGGATTTGTTTTCAGCTGAAAAAAATGAATTTTAATCCTTTGAATTATTTACTCAACAAAGATTACTGTTTATATAGAAAAATATAAGAACTTAACTTAAAGTTCCTCATATTTTGAAATTTAAAAATGAATGATACGCTTACGTTGCATAACTCTTCTATTACAAAAAAAGAAAACATAACTGCTGTTGAACATTTGAGGTAGAGTTAAATTATAATTTGGTTTCTTTGGTTTTGCCTTAGTAGAGCATGACTATGATTAATTGAACAATATTCAAAATGTTGTTTTATCATTATTCATTAATGCAATCTATAAACAGAGTGGTCTAAAATATTAGATTGAAGGAGATATACTTTTTTAGCATCCTTGTAGTCAATCTAATTTACTACCTCATGCAGAGATACCTTATGAAAATATATCTCTACAATTCTTTTCATGACCACTGAATGGAAGATAAAGGGAAAACATGCTTTATTCAGTGTGTAAGTTGAGACTGAACAAAATAAAGAAATATCAAATAGTATAGATGGATCTTTTCATGCATATAGGTGATTTGTTATATATTCAGCGTATCATTAACTAGTTAAAGTAGGCACCATACAGCCTTGACTCACTCCTTTGCCAACCTAGAACCATCCTGTTTCACCATGTTCTAGTTATAGTGTGGCTTCTAACCTGTATATAGGTTTCTGATGAGAACAAGATGTTCTGGAATTCCCCTTTTTCTAAGCACATTCTATACCCTGACATGACAACACAATTGAAGGCCTTTCATTAATCAATGCAACTAAAAATGGCCTTCTATTGGGGATTCCTTAGCTTTCTCAATTACCCACAGTGCTTTAGAAATAATCTTTCATGTTCTTCCATTTTTTTAAAAGCCAGCCTAAACATTATGCATCTCTTTTTCCATGGTTCTAATCAGCATTGGTGAATCTTAAGCATTATTTTGCTAGCATGAGAAATTAAAGAGATGGTATGATAGTTTGCATACTTTATTAAGTCTCACTTTTTAAATATTGAGTATTTCAATCTCTTTCAATTTGTTGGCCACTGTGTCATTCTTCAAATCTGCTTGCATAATTTGGCTAGACTTTTTACTGATTCTTCTTCTGTTGCCTGTCATGTTTCTATAGATATTCATCAAGCCTTCCAACTTGGTAATGAGCAAAGTGCTGATTTAACTTCATCTTCTAGTACTACAGCTTTTTTTTTTTAAGATGAGAGTCTCTTATAAGGAATCTTGGATGTTTACATGCCAATTCTAGATTGGAACCTCCTTCTGAGTTCACAGATATTTTGGAAGACTTTTCTTGTTTGTCATGTCTATTTCCATCTCCCGTTATCTTTAGAGATGTCACTGTAATACTATTTCTTTTTTCTGCTAACAACTCTGTCTTTTTTAAGTTTGCTCCTGACTTTTGTCTTCCTTGGCTTTGGCTTGTCTTTTCTACTTGGCAATTTCCAATATTTATTCTGACATCCAGTTTGCTTTTTTTCTGTTTCATCATCTTTGGCAGTCTGTTTTCATATTCTACCTTTGCAACATTGATTTCATTCCCCTGTTCCTGTGGTTCCTGATCAATGAGATTCACAGCTTCAAAGCAATTCTTAATGTTCTCTTCAAATATGATACACATGTGAACAAGATCATATTGTGGAAATTGATTCCTTTTAATTTATCCATATCATAAAACCATTAGTACTCAAAATATTTCAGCCCTTGTTTGGTAGCATGTTGAATGCCGTAAATGTAAGAACCCATAGCTATATTGTCAATAACTTTCTCTAACCATTAGTTTTCTTGGTAAAAATCCAGAAGTGATTTATCATTGCCTCCTCCCTTGTGGTCCTCCTTCTCCATCATCTTCCTATATTTATGCTGTCCAATGTTGTTGCCTTAACAGAACAGAACAGAGTTGGAAGGGACGTTGGTGGTCTTCTAGTCTCAGGCAGGAAGCCCTATACCATTTCGGACAAATGGTTGTCCAATCTCTTCTTAAAAACTTCCATTGTTGGAGCATTCACAACTTCTGGAGGCAAGATGTTCCACTGATAAATTGTTCTAACTGCCAGGAAATTTTTCCTTAATTCTAGGTTGGTTCTCTCCTAGATTAGTTTCTATCCATTGTGTCTTGTCCTGCCTTCAGGTGCTTTGGAAAATAGCTTGACTCCCTCTTCTTTGTGGCAGCCCCTGAGGTATTGAAACACTGCTATCATGTCATCCCTAGTCCTTCTTTTCATTAAAATAGACATACCCAATTCCAGAAACTGTTCTTTATATGTTTTAGCCTGCTTGCTTTAGATGGCAACTAAATGACTTGCATGCCCTGAGTGATCCTGTTTGGAATATTGGCACAAACTCCTGGTGTTCTTCATTCATTCCTGCCACAATGAGACAGCACAGCAGGATGTAGGCTGGACATTTGTCATTAGCAAATGATAAAACAGATGTATTTTAGCCATAATTTAGATTTCAATAGAAATGGCACATGCCGTTCTAGGGGAAGATTTTCCCCGTTTGGAGTGCTGCCAGTTAATTTCATGTAAATTCAGAAGAAGTTAGATTCCCCCTCCGCCCCCCCCCCCAGATATTAAGTATATGTACAGGCTAATTCAAGGAGAGGTCTCCCTTGATTATATACGTTCCAAGTTGTTTAAGACTTTATGGCCTATCAGCACCTTGAATTTGTCTCAAGATACTTTCAGTGACAATAACATATGTTCCCCTATAGCTAGTTCTCAATTTACGAGCGTAGCTGAACTGGCCAATTATTGTACATTGTAAGTCATGACAGTAATAAAGTGGGTCATCATGTAACTGAATCCAATTTTAGACCTTTTATGCACTTAAGGGAATGTGGTAGTCATAAAGTGAACATTGTGGTCATTAAGCTAACTGATTGTTAGCTGTGGAGTTTATTTTTTTCCAAAAATGCGTATTTTTTCAGAAACACCATTTTCTGAAAAAAACATGTAAATCTTGATCATGTGACTGCAGAGCACTGCAAATGTCTGTAAATGTGGGCCAGTTGATGAGCATCTAAAGAGTGATCATGTGACTGCAGGGAAGAGGGGACACTATAAGTTTAGAAGCTTATGATATAAATAACTTTTTTTGGGGTGGTGTTTTCATCATAACATAGAATCTGCATTTACTGGTCTGAAGGGATAGCTTCTCTTTTTCCATTGCTGTTCTCCCTTGTTTTCCCCTCTGTAATAGATGGTTAGCATTCCATGGCCATTGAATATGTTCAACAAAAATTTCTTCCTATTTTTTTTTAATTCAACAAACTTCTATATTTAACCATCTTTATTTTTCATACATGGACAATACTAATATGCAGCCAATGTTCACTATTACATTTGTGCCATATTAATGTCTTCAAATCAGAAAGAAAGAAGAAAAGTTGGGTTTTTCCCCTCAATATTATTTTTAAGAAACCTACTGTATAGTACAATCCAAATCCAAATCCAAATCCAAATCCCACCACATATTTCTTTTTAGTTTTTGGTAGAAACTCCATAAGTATGTGCCTATAGATTTTAAACTATTTCTAACTTTCTTCATTAATGGAGTTGTTCTGGCATCACTTTGTTGAAGAAAGTGTGACATATTTGACAGAAACGGTATAAGCGTTGCTAAAGGGGATGCATTACCCTGTAATTAGGGAATATTATCTGTGCTGGAATATGACTTCATACACACAAGCATACAAACTTTCCCCTACAGGCAAGCTTATTTTTTTCATGTTTAGATTACGTCAAATCTAGAGGAACATTATTCTTCTTAATTTGGCAAGAGATGCTTTGCAAAAGACACATGCCTTCTTTGCCCAGGGGAAAAATGTAAATTCATTGATGAAGGAAACATATCTCAGCCCTGCCAGTTCTTCATTTACATTTCATATTTTGGAGTGCTGAAAATATTGGTGTAAAGAAATTCTGGTTGGCTGCAAGTGTCTGGTACTGGGTGTTGACAGATGGTAGAAATGCAATGCAAATGTCTCATGAATAGGGTGCCAACATTTTGACCAAACTATTCCTGTGATTTTATGCAGGTGCCTGATCAACAAATATCCGAGACGATAACTCTTACTTCCATGGTATGAAAGATTCAGCTGTTAATTGAATATACAAAGGCCAAGACTATTTCAAATGGTCCTTTTAATGTGCACTACGCTCAGTTCATTATGGTAACTTCATAGCCATCCAGATGAATATATCATCTTTTATTATGCATATGCTTGGTACATCACAGTAACTTTATGGGCATCCTGACGATTATATCATTTTTAGTCATCAGCCCATATTTTATCTTTTTGGTTTTTTTTTAAAGGACAATGGTAACTATTTAGAGAATCATAATTAAAGTAGAAGTGCCCATTTTTTATTATGTAGATATTTTATCATCTTTCATTCTTGCAAATTTGGAAAGATAGACTTCTTGGTGTTAGCAATTCCCCTTCTTCTCCTCACTCTCTTAACTCATGTAGGTTCAAAATAAACATCATAAAAGTATTTTGTACGCCAATGTGCATAACTTACTTTAAAAAAAAGAATTCTACTATTATGGAATTTTAAAATACATTGGTTTCATCTTCCTTTTTTTATCTTTTGAGAACAGGACAGCCAATTTCTTGTCTAATAATACTGAAGAAGGTAATCTGATTCTGAGGACACCAAAGAGATGTGTAAAAGTCCAGTGTGTCAATCTGGCAGATAACATCCAAGTCATGGCTGTCTAGGAACATTGTGAATTTGTCACAACTAACTTAATGCATATTGTAATAAAATGCTTTGTTGGAAGATTATTTCTTCATTATTTCAAAATTCGAGAATACTGACATGATAGGAGATTCAACACTGAAATTCTTGAATTCTTCTTTTTTTAAGAATATGCATCCAGATGTACAAACTTCCTGTGTTTGTATAAATGAAAGGAATACAAAGTTGATATTGGTAGGATAAGTATGCAAAAATTCTAGCACATTCTGCCATGATTTGCTAACAATTGTAAATGGTTAAATGATGAATTTGTTTACAGTGAAGCATAAGATTGTGTGTGTGATGATGCACTGCAGTTCTATAGGCAATCAGCCAGGAAAATTGTATAATAAAAAAATTGTTTAGTCTGAATATAAGGTAAAATACAAAACTATTCTTATAATACTGAGACAGAACAGATATCATATTAAAGTGTTTATATAGCTTTCATATTGATTATTTGTTTTGGATAGAGCAGCAATGGAAAGAGAAAACTATTGCTTTTATTCTCTGGGCATAACTCTCCTGAAACATCTAGTTAACAACTGCTAGCAGCTGGATTATTTTTTTAATTTTCCCACACAATAAATTTTCTTATCTCATTGGATTTTTGTTTTACTTTTTCCTATCAAGTCAGATGGAATGAATCCAGAATCCAGTAAGTTAAAACATAAATTACTGCACAATTAATATCAAAATACTATTAATACTATCAAATTGAGCTTAAAACACAGGTGTCAAACTCGCCGCGTCACATTGCCGTCATGTGATGTTTCACAACACTTTTCCCATTCACAGAGCTGAGGTGGGCATGGCCTGTGCATGACACATCGGGGCCCATGGGCCGCAAGTTTGGCACCCCTGGTTTAAAACCTGCTGATAGAAGTGAGTCTTTACAACTTTTTAAAATTTTGAGATAGTGGGGAATTAAGACAACTCCTGACATGTGCCATGTACCTTAGATATAGCATAAATTTAAACTATTCGCTGAATTTCCTGAATCTTATTACAGTCTTGGGAGAAACCTTTCTACATGGATCTTCTAGAGGTAATGAATAGAACAAAGAAGGTTCCATGTATGCAGTGTAAGTGTGATTCTAAAGCACGCTTAGTATATGTGCATGAAAAGGACATTTATGTAATCTCTGTAGGTGTGTCTTCTAGGACAGGAAACCCCAAACCCTGGGCCATAGACCAGCACCGGTCCGCGGCCTGTTAGGAACTGGGCCACACAGTTGGAAGTAAGCTGTGAGCAAGCGAACCCTACTGTAAACTGTGCATGCGTGGGAGCTGGGTTGTGCACTCTTCCCCCTCACCCCAGTTGTGGAAAAATTGTCTTCCACCAAATTGGTCCCTGGTGCCAAAAAGGTTGGGGACTGCCATTCTAGGAGGGGTCTTATGATGCTTGTTCAAACCCAGATTTTAACTTGCAAGGAGTTTCTTCACTCCATTCTAGTTTTTTTCTTCACATTAATGGCAGAGGTCAGTCTGATGGAATGAGCCAGGTAATTGGGAACATAGATAATCAGCAAAATGCCCCAGTAGACAAGACTGCTGTGATGGGTTGTCTATTTATGCTCTGGAGTTAGCAGTGCCAAAATTAAATAAGAGACTTATTGTATACTTTAAAACATGAAAAAAAAAATCAAAGCACAAGTATCAATTATAATAAAATAACTTTGGAGGAAGGAAGCTGATTAAATGCCTGTCACCTAGTTCAAAACTCCTTTCTCTGGCACACGGACTGTCACTCACCCAAACAATTTAAAACATCCAAAGAGGATCCCAAATAGAAAATTGTATGTCTGCATATGTTTCCATGGCTACTTTTGTGTTTTTATTCGCTAAAATAATATCCCATTTTTTTTATGCCAGGCAAATGGTGTGTCCTTTTAAAGAAAGTAGGCTTCCCATGTGTCAGCCAGAGAGCCTTTTTCTTCCTTTTATAAAGCGGCTGACAATATTGGGATGTGCACATTTTCCCTGCACCCGTTCCGCTATACATTCTTCTTTTTCCCCCAAAAGGCAGGTCCCTCGATGCAAAACTCCAGAAGAGATAGTACCTCTGTTTGTGTTAATGGAGCATGACATCTTCAGCTTGCTGGGCTGCAAAGAGTTAAAAGCAGACAGTTACCAAGTGCAATGGTTTCCCTGTCCCTCCCTCCCGCTCCCTCTCTCTTTTTCTTGCCGCCTCCTCCTCCTCCCCACCCTATTTCTGTCTCTCTTCTCCACCCCCTCCCTCTAGTTTTGGCAGGGGATTAAAGTAGCTCCCCCCGGTGGCAGCAGTGACCCAGAAATGAGTTTGATTCACAGAGTCCTTCCTCCATAACAAGTAAAAACGTCAGTCAGAGTGAGAGTCTCTCGCTCTCGCTCTCGCTCTTTTCCCCCTCGGTGTGTGTGTGTGTGTATGTGCGTGTGCGAGTGTGAAGAGAGACACAATCTGCTCCCATTCTCCAATGCTTGTCTGAACTCATGAGGCAGCACGGAGCCCTTCGCGCAGAGAAACTCCAACCTGACTGGCAACCATCTCGGCGGCAACAGCAGCAGGTAACTGTGGCCAGGCAGTTCCTTACGTTCGCCTTTCCGCCCGTCGCCGCAGAAGGAGCTGCCTTGCACAGCCATATTTGATGTGTGGTGGTGGGGCTTTTTTTTTTTTTTTGCTCGCTTAGCTTTGGAGTTCTCCAGAAGCAGCTAGAGAGCAATTTAATGCCGAAGGTCGCTGCCTAGTGGAAATAATATAGTACGTCATTAATATGGCGCCAAAAGATTTGCTTCTTGATAGGGAGCAAAAAGAGGAGGCAGTTGAGTTGCAGCTTCGCTATCCCATAAGCAACTTGTACATTGCTGGGGAGGAAAGGGGTGGGGGCAAGGGAGGAGGACGGGGGGAAAAATCCGATTATTTTGGAACGGTTGAGAACATCCGAATTGGAGGGGGGGGCCATTTCCAATAGAAGAGAATTTTTTTTTTGCAGCTCAGAGTTGAACTGTAGAATCCTTGGTGCTCTCTGAGCTTGA
>JANHZT010008057.1:4771-14984 GCA_032468215.1 Stegonotus admiraltiensis | reverse complement strand
AAAAAGGCTCTGATCGCGTGGCTCAGCTGGGCATGTGGGGTGGGGGCAGGGATTTTTGCTACCGGTTCTCCGAACTGCCTGCCGCCATTGCTACCTACTCGTCCGAGCCGGTGCGAACTGGGAGCATTTCACTCCTGGGAAAATGGTGTCTTCTTCTGTCGGATATACATTTAGGCCTCTTCGTTTTAATGCATTTATTTCTAAATGGCTAAGGTAAATACTTTGTGCAGTATTCTTTTGTATTGGGAAGCTGATGATCAAACATTTGCAGGTTTTTTATTTAGTGATGTTATTACAATCTAAGGGAAAGGTGCATAACTTTTGGGGACCAACTGCCATACTTGTCATTCTAAGAGCCTCATTACAAAATACAGAATGGGTTTAATATAATTTTATATTTATAATTCATTGCAGTATAAAATTATTATTTCCCATGTGTTAATTCCTTTTATTTTCCATCTCATTACAAAGTATTTGAGTAATTTTCTAATAACATCTAAGGATTGTGTGAACATTCATGGCCCTGGTTTCTCAGTTTACATATTCTTAGATTAAAGAATAGTGTATGTGATTAGAAATTTGAATGCTTAAGTTGAACTTTTTTGGAGGAGCAGGAGCAGGTATGACATAGAAATGATACCATGCTACTGATACCAGTTTCCTTCTTTTATCAGATTATTACATGAGGAAAACCAAGATTTGCAATGAATCCATCAAAATGGCCAAGGAGAAAAACTTAAGAAATAAATTGAGAACTTTGGGAAATATGATGAGACATTTATTTATTTATTTATTTTAAACAGGAGGAAGTGTGTTCCAAAGAGCAGGAGCTGCCATGGAAAAGTACATATCCTAGTTCTCATTAGGTGCCAGTGGAAGGAACTAGGAGTATGCCCACCTTAACTAACCTGATAGGACAGGTAGATGTCCTTAGGGAAAGGCGGTCCTGCAGATACATGAGATGAGACAGATTTTCATGTTGTAGAAACAACACTTGTTTTTTTTAGGGGAATTCATATGTTTCAAGTACACAATTGTCCTCTTGAGCCAAATCAGTTCTGGACTTTACCAAAAATTTTGTAATTACATAGAATGCCATCCTACATTAAGCCATCTATTCTTTTGCTGTATTCTGGATTACAGTAAGTAATCATTAGTATCTCAGATTGAGTGCTTTCCCATGCATTCTGCCTTAGATTCTATAATAGTGATACCAAGATTCAATGTGAGAATGCTGACATACTTTCTGCATTATTTTTGGAGTTGCTTTCTGCTCTTGTAATAAAGAGAGAAAATAATTGGTAATCTGTAAATGTTACTAAATCAATAAGATGGTATTTTCAGGTTTATTGTTTCAAAATGATAGCCCCCCCCCCACGTTTAAAGAGTATTTTTTTATTGTGATTATTGAAAGAAATGAATACTGCTCTCTGTTTGTATTAGTTTCTGTCTTAACCCATATGTGGTTTTCAGTAATTAACTGAAAGTCACATATTTTTCAATCCTGAGCTAATATTCTCCTTTATTGGCATCAGTGTTTGGCATATTCTTAGGTAGATTATTTATTGGTGCACCAAAATATTACATTAACTTTGCAGAATCTTGATTCTTCCTTGGACTAAAATATCTTATTAACTTGCTCTCAGGCCATGATTATTTTGTATTTAAATTAAGAAAAAAATACAAGCACCCTTTTTTTTCCCCGCAGAAGCAGTTAATGATGCTCAGCATACTGCTCAGAGTATTGTTTTGTCATTGTAGTAGAATTCCCCGATTTTGAAAAAAGCTAAATAATTAACTGAAAAACTTAATGTTGATTATCATGGCTGCACAAACTAATTGGAGTAATTATTTTAGAAACTGATAACTGTATAACACTTTAGAGAGGCTACCACGGTCATACAAAGCTTAGGTAACTCTTTGTAAGTAATTCCTTTTTAAGTATATAAAGATCTGCAGGTCACGTTATGTACCAAACTAATTTTTAAACTCTTAGCAGTCTGTGGGCTAGTGGATGTCTCCAGGAAAACTATTAAAATAGCATAATGTATCTACTTAAATTCTATATATATCAGTGGTGGGTTGCCCCCAGTTCACACCGGTTCTATAGAAGTAGTAAAACCGTTGGGAGGCTCCGACCACTGACCCCAACATCAAGGTAAGTAGAACCCACCCCTGATATATGTGTGTATGCGCGTGCACACACGCACACACACAGCGCTAGCATTTTCTCTGTTGGAAGAGGTAGACCAACTATACCTATCCCATAATCAAGAACACCTAGAAGAAAAACTGGATGTGCAGCCAATATCTGAAGTTGGAATGTCACCACCACCCTCTCTATTACAAAGCTGCTGATATGAGGCATAATATTTTGGGTAAACTCGCTACAGTCCACCCTTGAGACCAATTACCAAGGCTCAGCAGAGAAGCACGATCAGATAATATGCTAGAAGATGTCAACAGGACCCTCACAACAATCCCTATTATCATGATAACTCAGATCAATGAACTAATACACACTACATCTGCTGTAATCCTGGAGATGTTTGGCTAGAGAATCAAGAGGAACAGCAGTACATCCCCCCTCCCTGGAAAATAATGTTAGAGATCAGGGCAAAGGTTAGCCAGCTGCTAGAATTACAGAAAGGTGTGAAGATTAGGGATAACAGCTACTGAAAAAATACAAGAGCCTGACTCCATCTGTAGCCATTGAGACTTTTAAACAAAAGCTTACAACACTGGCTATCAGGCTAAGGAGATACAGTAGAGAAAAAAAGGCCAAGAAGGTAAATGCCCTGTTCTCCAGTGCAGTATCACAGTAACAGCAGAGCTACTAACAGCAGCAACTGAACTGTATTGGAAGGACGTATGGGAGAAAGACAACGCATGACAGCAGTGCAAAGTGGATGCAGCACCTGAGAACTGACCACATCAATTTACCAGAAAAGGAACCAGTCATCATCACAGTAGCAGCAATCCAGTAGTGGGTTAAGCATATGAAGAATTGGACAGCATCCATCCTAGAGCACTACTGGCTAAAGATGCTAACAGCAGTGCGTGTATGTCTAGCATTACTGATGAACCACTTGCTAGCAGCAGGCTCTCGTCCAGACTGGCTAAACTAAAGAAGGATAGTGCTGATCATAAAAGACATCCACAAGGGAATGGCACCAATCAATTACCAGCTAATAACTTGCTTCCTCAAAACATGGAAAGACTTATCAGACATTATAGCAAACTACAGGACCATATGGGGCAGTACATGAACACAGCTCAGAAAGGCATTAGAAACAATAGAGGCTCAAACACAAGTTATTCATAGAGCAGCCACCTAAAAATCAGGATCTAGATAGATCATTATGAGCACAGCTTGGATTGAGTACAGGAAAGCCTGTGTTTCAATGCAACACACATGTAAATGCCTAGCACTATACAATGTTAACAGGACACTAAACCCCAAGAACTCAATGGGACTATGGAAGACAACACTAGAAAACAACTAAAGACAGAGCACACAAGTTTTATCAAGTGCAGCATATACCAAAATGATGCACTGTCTCTGCTGCTCTTCTCCATTGGCTTGAGCATAAGCCTCCTCAGCCAGATAATCACAAAGGATGAATATGGATGCAAGTTTAAGAGTGGAGCTAATATCAGATACCTCTTATAAATGAATGACATCAAGTTGTATGGAAAGAATGAACAAGACATCAACTCGCTGATCCACTTGACCTGGATCTACATTGAGGACATTGGGATGTCATTTACAGTAGATAATTATAGCCAGATGGTAGTCGAGAGGGAAAGTAGTTTAGATTGATGGAATGGAACTACCAATGGATCAAATAGCATACATACAGACCAGCTATAAGTACCTTGGTATCCCACAGCCAGACGGAAACTACAATGAGGAGGCAAGGAAGATAAAAGCATCCAAGTATCACCAAAGGATTATATAGGCCCTGAAGAACGAGCTCAGTGGGAAGAATAAATCCACTCCATCAACATTTACGCTGGTATAGTGAGCTGGCCAAAAAGGGCATGGAAGCTGTGAATTTGAACACCCAGAGACTTCACAATGTATGGAGGTTTCTATCCCAAGTCCAGCACCCAGACACTGTACACCAGGCAGAAAAGGGTGGTTGGGGTATGGTGAATGTCAAAGCTACGGTCCTGGATAAAATTCAGAACATCCAGGAATACATCAATAAGATAGTGCCCAAAAATGAGAAAGTTAAGGCAGCACAAGAACAAGCACTAAGCACCAAATGTATAGAAGAAGGGTTCTACTGCACTAGACAGGACCCAAGGTGCAAACTCAGAGACAGTCCAACATGTAGTGACAGGTGTAAGATGCAGAAACAGCATATACTTAACAGCACAATCAAGTAGCTGGTATTTGTAGAGAATATGGTCTAGATCTTCTAAGTTTAGGTGGGTGATCCCATAGAAGGTTGTGGAAAATAAGGTTAAGATCCTATGGGATTTTCAGATCTGGATAGACAGGCAGGTAATGGCTAATCAACCAGATATCATGGTAGTAGACAAATAACAGAAGATAGCAGTGGTGATAGATACAGCAATGTCAAGTGATAGCAACACTGGGAATGAGGAACTGGACAGGATGTGGAAAATAAAGATCAAAGTGGCCCCGGTAGTGATAGGAACACGGGCTGTGATTCCTAAGCTAAGTAGCTCCAACAGATCCCATTAATGCCATTGGAGTTCTCTTTCCGGAAGAGTGCAGTACTACAAATAGCTAAGATCCTACACAGAATCCTCAACTCGTAGACTTCAGAGGCCCCCAACATTGAGGAAGACATAGATCGCCATAAGCATGAGAAGTAAATTATCTTTTAGATGAATACCATTTTTAACAAACACTCTGAGATTTGTCACAGGCTGTACAGTCATATACGTCAGTGTTCAACTGCTTCAAAACTCATCAAATTCGATACTCGGATGTGTTTTGAGACACAAATCTTGCTTTGGTACTCATCTTTCTCTCGGTACTCAACATGCAAAGTAGAACTTGTGGATCTCAGCTGCTTTATGACTCACTACTCCTGGCTGAAATAAAGGGTCATGTAAGTCACGTGATTTGCTCGATACCCATTGTATTTAGTACTTGTGCCTCCTGGAATGAATCCCAGATGAGTACTGAAGAACCACTAAATTTTTTAAAGGGTTTTTTTAATTGAGTAAGGTAGATTATGATACTGATTTATTTATTTTGTTGCATTGTACATAAGGAGAGTTAATGCTTCATTCTGTTCCTTCTTTGCCACATATATAGCATTTTAAAAGCTTCCATTTTCACCAGTTGGGCTTTTTAAATAGTTGTTACAGCCAAGGATCTTAGTGGATAGAAAAGAAGCAGGCAAGCTGATTCAAGAGACCTATGGCATATGATTAGCCTGTGGAAGGTTACAACTTCTTTTCCATAGTTTCAATGTGTTGTGGATTACTTTGCATAACTCCTGAATGGAGAAAATCTGTCTCATTCACCACCATGCCACGTACCCAAATTTACTGCATTTCTCATATTGAGGGATTTTTTTTCTCCCTCCCTCTATATCTCTTACTAAAATATAGGGAAAGACAGCCAGTGATCATTCTCTGACTATCTGCATAGAAAGATTTGGTCCTATGAAAGAAAAGAGTAGGAGAAAGGTCTTTTCTCCATTGCATGCCACTTAGATTCCTACTGTTGTTCTTGAACCTGAAGTGCTGCTATAGTTTCTGTTCCTATGTCATAATAAGGGATCATTCATTAAAATGGGAACTATTTTGTCCCTAGTGTTTGTTTAAGTAGAGACAAGTAGTTTTTGACTTACAACTTGTCACTTAATGAATATCTGAAATTACAACAGACCTTCTCCCTGCATTCACATGATCGCAACCAGACCATCTTTATGACTATTTAAACCCTCCTGTCATGTGATTGGTGTGCGATAATTTTTGCTGATTTCCAGGGTTTACTTTCAGTTTTCAGCCAAAAAAAAAAAAGCCCATTGGGTAAAATGATTTTCTTAACAAGTTGGTGTTTGTTAATAACTGCCCCTCCCCAAAGAGTCCAGTCACATGAAGCCTCGACTTAGTATTGCAAAAATTTACAACTAATTCTGGACTCAATTTAGGTTAATAAATCAGGGGTTACCTGTATAGGGTTTTCTTTTTATTATCAATCTTGTATTGTTCAAGTCTCAGACCTAGAAAAGGTTTTAAGAATATATATAATCAGCCTAAAGGCTTGAGATTTTTGTGATTTATCCTGAAATTTCTGTGGCTGTATGTAAATAGAGTTTGGATGTTTATTGCTTATATTTGTGCTGCATAATTTGGTTTGTTTTCATTTCTGACTAGTTGTTCTTCGATCAAAACATGATAACTATTGCTGTTTGTTAACTTTTGTTGCATTGCTTCACAGGCTGCCTGCTGTTACTCAGGAAGATCATGAAACGAGGTCGAATTCCCAGCAGCAGTGAAGATTCTGATGACAATGGCAGTAAGTGCTTCCTTTTGTTGTACTGGAATCACACCAGGAGTATGAGCTTATTTACACAATTTCTAAAGTGATACTTTAAATAACAAAGGTGTTTTGCATTGTATCAGCTGAGTAGTGCTTGCTAAAAGGTTGCTAAAATCAAGGAACTTTAAAAAGGTATGCCCCAGTAAGGCATTGTAAGAGTTTATTACACACTACAATAATAAATGTTCGAAACAAAAACATTGTTAAGGTTCCAAATGTTTAGGAAAATCTTACCTGTTAGAATAGTTTCTCAATTCTCATTTTATAATTGTAAATTTATATTTTTCCCCAGTACTTTTTTCTTTTTAGCAGTAGTTCACTAATATTTGAGGGTTACAGATTTTCCTGACTCCTGATTTTCATCTACAAGCTTTATTAACAATTATCAATAATACTTGTGAAGTATCAATTTACAAGTGATTCCCTGGGAGAATTTATTGCAAGAATTTATGAAAAATAAGTTTAACCTATTTTTAAGTTGAACCAAATGAACTTATTGACAGGGAAAATATTTTGTTCAAATATGTTTTTAGAAGTATTTCTGGGCAGAAATCAAGATGATCTTGTACTCCAGAATAGACATATATGTGCAGTAACTAATATACATGCCCACACCAGGGAGCAAAAATACAATCTCAAAAGCACTTAGAGTTACAAAAGTTTCTACCTTGGAATATTGGACAAGTTTATAGTCTTTACAGCTGGCGATGAATTTCCAAGGGAATGCTATTTTACAGAGAAGGGGCATTTACAGAGAAGTCATGCCTAAGAAATTCCTTCAAGATACATAGTGTTCTGGAACTTTTTATTCCAGAACATAATTCTGAACTAAGTTCAGGAAAAAAAACAGAATTTGCATTTTTTTATTAGTTTATATACCCAAATTGTTTGAATGAGAAAGTATAAAAGTATTGATACCGTCAAAACACAGTTTGCTATACTGTCATATGGGTGGATGTTACATCCAAAACCATATGAGCCATTGCATTCTAGACCAGATGAAGATTCTGAATGCTCAAGCCTTATATACAGTATGTGCAGTACAGCATCCAGGAGGTGATAAATAAGGGTCACAGTGAGTAGTGCCTTCCAGTCCAGCAATGGTTTCAACAGAAGGATAAGATGTATTTGTGCAAAAGCTCTCCTGTCCACAGCTGCCATCTGTCCATGAGAAGGAGCCATGAATACAAGAAAATCTTCAGGTTACTCACTGACTTAGTGGTGACTGTAACCTGATTATGATGTGAAAAATCACTAGATCTGGAGAAGGGAGGGGACAAAACTCCAGAACCATTCAGTCTTGTCCAGCTACTGGAAAAGCCAGGGAGAGATGTAAAATTGAGCAGCATTAGCCTATTGATAATACTTAATTCCATGCTGATGGATGTCACCCAGTATTTTCATGTAGGTGTTAAATAGCAGAACACCAACTGGAATTGGCCTTGGAAGAAAGTGGAGAACCATTGAAGAACAGTGCCTCCTTTGGATTCAGAATAGGATGTTATATTTGTAATGGAGAAAAAATATAGTTCTTTTAACTTATAAAGCTGTGTGAAATTAATATTTTCTTTATAAATTGCTTTCTACCTTGTGATACATTGTTAGGTATGTGTGTATGTGTGTTTATGTTTTTGACGGAGTATGCATTATGTACATTAGTTATATAATTAGAATTATTGAGGTTGGTCCAATGAATATTGAATTCAGATAACATGAATCATATATATGCAACTAAAATATTATTTTACATCAGTAAATATGCAGTGGGTTCATAAAAATACTATATATCAGGTATTATGCAAACTATAATATTGTATTAATCAACTCTGCGGGTTATTAAGTTAGCAGTTGGGAGGTCAACCAACATATAATGCAGAGAAGAATTATAAGTTGATCAAGAAAATTGCAAAGTTATATTTTAAATTTAGTTCCCAACTGGCTTGCTATATCTTTTATTTTGAGTCTGTTCCAGGGGTGGGATTCTACCAGTTCAGACTGGTTCATGTGAACAGGTAGCTCCGACGATCAGCTGGGAGTGAACCGGTTCACCTGATGATCAGATGGGCCCACCTGCCTGCTCACGCTATTTTCCTACTTCTATCTTCTCAGCTGATTCATGTGGCAGAGCAGATTGCCACGCCTCAGTGTGTTTCTCCTCCGAAGAAACACGGAAGTGAAGATTTCTTCAAACTGTATGTGCGCACTGTGTGTTTCAGGCACACGCAGTGCGATCAACGAACCGGTTGTTAAACTGGGAGGATCCCACCACTGGTCTGTTCTAAGGATAATATAGAATGCATATTCTTCAATTTCCCTTAGACTTCAAGGAACAGCCATTTCTTTCCATTTTGGCCACTGTTTGAAGTGGGCAGAATTTGAAGAATTTCAGATTAAAGAATAGCTTGTGTATTTCAGTCTACACAATAAATATATAAAATTATTGGCAGCCCTGAAGATCCAAAGAGCCCTAACAATTATGTTCTCACAATGTTATAAACCATAACAAAATAAGTGTATAGAATCTTACTTTATGATCATATTATGTGCTGATATATATAGCCAATTCAGTTCTTTTGTTGCTTACAGTCTGTGATTGGTAAACAATTCAAGATAAGTTTGTTTAGTGTACTTTCTGAATTAAGATTCTGTTTTAGCATTCATTTTACAAGGAAGTATAACAGCAGAGGAACACATTTTAATAGTTTGCAGCCAGCTATTAGATTTGGATTTATGTAGGTTACTTCCAGTCATCTAAATATTTAGATATTTAGCTAATTTCAACTTTCTCTCGAGACATATTGGAAATGCTGTGTCTGCCATAACCTTCCTTCCTTCCTTCCGTCCGTCCGTCCGTTTTTTTTTACTCATGGCAATTTACAACACTTAAAATGTTCACAGTTGATCTAAAAAGGTAAAATTACTAAAATATCCACATTAAATATAAACTTTAAAACATACTTAATTAAATCCTAATTTCATGCTACACTAATAATCCTGGAATGGAAAAATGTTTTCTGAATCTCATTTCTCACAGAAATAAGGAATTATTAGGAATTTCTTTTGTAACATATGTATCCAGTCAGTTCTGGTTGGAGGAGATAGTTCTGAAGTAACTTCATGCAAAGCCATATAGGGTTTTATTAAACTCTACACAATACTATATTCTTGCATTTTTACCTTTTGTTCTCTTGTGCCCAATTGTCTTCCTGGACAATTCCCTGCAGTTTTCTTGACAAGATTTTTCAGAAGTGGTTTGCCATTGTCTTTCCCAGGGTTGAAAGACAGTAACTGGTCCAAGGTCATCCAGCTGGTTTTGTGCCTTAGGTAGCACTAGAACTCAAAATCTCCTGGTTTCTAGTCTGATGCCTTAACTACTACATCAAATTTACAGAAATTTAAAAAGAAAAGTTTTAAAAGTTTTCCTTTTAAAAAGGGAAGTTTTCGTATACATTTAGTTCATCTGAAATTTTGAGAGCTGTAATCCCAACATACTGTAATCCCAACATACTGTATCTTGAGTTCATAGTTTGGAACTCTCACATGAATATCTGTTGGAAATCTCTCATGGGAACTTATTATTATTATTATTATTATTATTATTTTATTATTATTATTATTATTTGCTTTGATTTATATGCCGCCCTTCTCCGGAGACTCAGGGTGGCTTACAATGCGTTA